>JAVQJS010003711.1:0-14447 GCA_036024795.1 Galaxias rostratus | reverse complement strand
CCCCCCCCCCCCCATCATGTAAGTGTTCCTTTTAAATAGAATTATTATTATTGCTTAGGATTAGATGAAGAGTCAGATATGAAGACGTCTGGTAGTGTAGGGCATAGGATGGGGTTTGGTGAAGGGTTAAGAGGGGGGGTTACAAAAAAGGGACACAACTACCATGATGACGCAGGGAGTGTGTGTGTGTGTGTGTGTGTGTGAGGGGACAGGGGACCAAGAAAGCATGACCAAAGATCTGTCTCTACTTTTGGAAGCTGCAGAAGAAACGAAGGGGAGGGACGTAGAGATGTGGAAAAGAGGGAGGAGAACGGGGGGATGAGGGGAACAAGGGAGGAAGAGGAGACTAGAAATAAGTGAAGTGCAGTTGGTGTTGAAGAGAAAGTTCAGGTGCTTTTGTCCTCTACCTTGTACCCTGGGGTGTTTTTGTGTAAGGCGGGGCGTGGGGTGCCGTTCTTGCCCGGTGTACCAGTCCTGTCCTTGGGCTTGGTTTTGCTCTGCGTTACCCCTTCCTGGTTCTCCCCCTCTGACATGTTGCTGGATGAGCTGTCCTGCTTGGGGAGGGAAGGAAAGAAGTCAAAAAGACAGTAGTTTTTGTTTGACCTAATTCTATGATGGTAAACCATTGGCATCATTATTTTTTACATAATATTATTCATAATTCATAGTATGAGACCTCAAAACAAGAATTATTGGGAAAAAAAAAATTGCGCTAAAACAGCGTTAAACAGCTTATTTGTGCAAGGCATTGATCTCCCAGTTGGCCTCCAAATTCAGCAAAAAGCCTCAGAATGCAGGTTGCGCGTGTTGCCATGGATACTAACGGAGGAGTTCTTAGTCTTCTTGGCGTCGTCCTTGGCATCCTCCGGGTCGTCAGAGTCCGGTTCGCTGTCCAGAGCCGGCAGCTCGGGATCCAGGGGGGGCTCAAACAGAGCGGTGTTGAGAGGCAGGTAACGTAGCTCATTGGGGGAATACCTGTGTGGTGAGACCAGAGGTTGTCATAATAATGAAAAATAAATATATTAAAATATAAACAGTATTATAAAAAGTTTAAAATATCAAAAAATCTATATCAACAATATTATTATTATTATAATTATAAAAATATCCACTGAGTTTGCATTTTGAAATACTACTCCCATGAAGAACGGAGGTATGAAAGCGTACCTCTTGTAGTAGTCCTGGAACTGCCCAGGGATGAGGGCCACCGGGTAAGGGCCCGTCTTGGTGAGTTCTGGGGCAAGCACTTTGTATCGGCCTTGGGGAACTTGAATAATCTGAAACATCCAAACGCATCAGCTGCCAAAAAGCCACAAAAAAAACACTAACTAAAAAATAAAGAGCGTTTGTTATCAGTTTTGCAAGAATTTGTATCATGACAATATTAACGACAAGTAGCAATAACAGAGACAAACAAGGAGGAAAAAAGAACGTCAGCTGAATTTAGGAGCTGGGTTCCTTATACAAGGTGGCAGAGCTATCTACGGTGGGGCTCAGGTAATATTCCCAAAAAATGTGTTTGGACTTTCTAACCAACAGACCTCAGTATGTTAGGTTAGACAACCTCACCTCCTCAACCCTCATCCTGAGCACCGGCGTCCCACAAGGCTGAGTCCTCTCCTGTACTCCCTCTTCACCCATGACTGCACTCCTGTACATGGTTCCAATACCATTATCAAGTTTGCAGACGACACAACGGTGGTTGGTCTCATAAATAACAACGATGAGACAGCCTATAGGGAGGAGTTCCAGCACCTGACAACGTGATGCGCTGACAACAACTTAGCCCTCAACACAAAGAAGACCAAGGAGCTCATTGTGGACTTCAGAAAGACCAATGGAGGCACGCACTCCTCTATCTGCATCAATGGGACAGAGGTTGATCGTGTCACCAGCTTCAAGTTTCTGGGCGTCCACATCTCTGAGGACCTCTCTTGGGCCATCAACACTTCCACCCTGGTCAAGAAGGCTCACCAGAAACTCTTCTTCCTGAGGAGACTGAGGAAAGCCCATCTTTCTCCTCAGATTCTGGTGAACTTCTATCGCTGCACAATTGAGAGCATCCTCACCAACTGCATCACAGTTTGGTACGGCAGCTGTTCTGCCTCGGACCGGAAAACACTACAAAGGGTAGTGAAGACGGCTGAACGCATCACCAGAACTCCACTCCTAGCAATTCAGACTGTTTATCAAAAGCGCTGTCTGCTGAAGGCGCGCAGCATCGCCAGAGACACCTACCACCCCAGCCACAGACTGTTTGCCCTCCTTCCCTCTGGGAGGCGCTACAGGAGCCTCCGTTCTAGGACCAGCCGGCTCAGAAACAGCTTTTTCCCCTCAGCTGTCTCCTTGCTGAACTCTGCACCACACACACACCCCCCACCCCAGATACCCCCCACCCCCCTCACCCAACCCACTCCAATAACTTAACAATTACTTAACCATGCACTGCTGCACCCACCTTCCTAATGATATACATATTTAAAAAAAAATCAAAAAAATCTGCTGTCTATACTGTTTATACTGTTCATGGCAATCCATTGTCTATACTGTCTATACTGCTCATACTGTTTATACCTCATGGCATCATATTCATATTTATCTATTGTATACATATTTATCACTTATGTACATAGATTTTACTGCTTCTTTTGCACTTCCGGTTAGATGCTAACAGCATTTAGTTGTCTCAGGACGTGTACTCTGTACAATGACAATAAAGTTGAATCTGATCTAATCTAATCTAAAAAAATGTATTGTTTGCGTATGGCTCATATGCAGGTTACTGTATCATACCTGCCTTTACCATTTACAGGAAACGTGTCCGTCTCAAAGGGGATGTTCTGCTGGAGAATAAAAAACAAAACGAAAATAAAATAATTTTGTGGAAAAGGGATCCGAGATGTCGATCATTCTCCCAGCGCTGTTCCATGCAGAAAAGAACAAACGCCTCACTACCCCTCGTCGTTACAACGAATGGAAAACACACCGAGGATGTTTGGCCTGCGTTCACGTCAGCATCGCGTGCAACCTGCGTGTGAGAAGGAGGACGTTGGCGTGTAACACCCGTTGGACAGGAGCCACGGGTCAAAGGGGGGTCGTGGATATAAAAAAAAATAGCCCGATTGTTTCATTAACCAATGATGTTCAGACATGGGATCTAATGATGGCATGCTGTGTGATTACTGACTGAAAGACAACGGGGAATCTACTTGGACCTCTAGTATTCCTTTCCTGTGGTATTGTGTGGCTGTGCTTGTGTTTCTGTGCTTCCCGTGAACGCAGTCCCCTAATTGTCGTGGTTGGTTCTTTGAGAACAGGGTGCCTGTAAGTTGATAATAAGTGTCAAATCTTACATACAAAATGTATCATAAACTGAGTGGTGTCAATACATTTGGCCAAAATAAAATGAAGGTAAATTTGTGGTTTTCAATCTACTGAAACAACATTTCACATGAGTGTACTCGCCTTGACACATACATGAAGCTTTAGTCAGCAGAACAAATAGTCTATTTTGATTAATTCACAACCTGTAAATACATGCAGAATTGCCATGACGTGAACAGCATGTGAATAGTACTGGAAAATGAATAAAGGATTTAGAAGTTGTTTTTCTAGACGGTTGCCTATTCACCTGTAGGACTTCGTAGGTTTCCTCCATGTTTTTTGGGTCCCTAAATGTAGATGTGCATTCTCATTCCTTATCAGTAAACAGTTGCCTCTGCCTTTCTAGTTTGACCAAAAATAATGTCACGCGTGGCCCTTTGGTCATCGTTGCTTACCTTAGCTAATGTTTCACAGATAACTAGACGTTGTCTCAGGTCTCTTGATTATTTCCTCAGAATAACCTGCTCCTTATTTAGAAACAGGTTGTACCTTGTTTAGGGAGGGGGTCCACTATCGGGACTGATTTAGTTCTGCCGGAAGCTATTCCGTTTTGGACCATCTGTCTGTGGTAGGAGTCTTCATAAAAGCCCCAGGGAACAAGCAATTCTTTCTTAGCCTTTCCAGACTTCAATCCACATTATGCTTAATTCAGGAATTTCTTCTGATTATGACATACCTTTAGAACTTTTGTGCTACCACCTTCATGTTGATGATAATGGCCGTGAATGTTGAAGCAATTTTGAATGGGTGAGTTGACCAGAGTTCCTCCTCTTCACTGTGAGTGACTGATCCGTGACTGCAGGAAGCATTGGGTTGCACTTAGGGCTGCTGGTTGCCAGTAATCATAGAACAAACATTTTGGTGTACTTATTCATGGAACAGTCATGCCTTCAAACTCCTCAAAGACTACGTCTCCCAGGCACATGAAAAAGTTTGTAAACAGGGGAGCATAGTGCCTTGATCTCAAGAACTGGAAACATTTTAACTAGCAGACCATCAACCTTTAAAGAGGGCTGAGGTCAGGTTTATGGTAATGAGCTGAAATGAAGTTATGGTATTGCAGTTGATTGGAAAATTGTTTTAATTGTCAAATCACAAGCCACAATTGTATTTAGTATTATTTGATGGTCTGTGGCTATTAAATATTATAAAAGGAGTTTAAAAACATGAAGGAAAATAACTGGCAAAGATTTTCGTCTGTTGTGGTGGCAATGGGCACTGAGGATTGTGCGTGGGTTTTTATTTGTGGAAGAACAGTTTAAAAGCAGAGAGATCCTAATCTCGATCCCGTAAGATTGAAAAAGCTGCTTCGTCTTAACTTTCATTACGGAATCCAGGCGGTTTTGCTGTGTGTACAAACAGCCGTTAACGAGAGGGTTGGTGTCTCAAAGGATGTGATGTCAGGATGTACTCCGAATTAATGGAGTTATCTTGCCTTGTATCTTGACAGGGGCGGTGTTAGAACATTTTAAATGGGGTTGTGAAAGCTGTTGGTGGGATGTGAACGGGAGGGGAGGATTGTGAGTACTGGTTTGCTTGTTGAAATCACATGTCCTGCATTCTGGTTGATTTTTATGCATATCACAAAACTATATACACTAACTATTTTATATTGAAACATTTACTATGAATTGTTAATTAAGCTAAATATTCTGTTCAATTTGAGTTTTAAACAAATTAAAGTTTTATATAATGTCAAACAACATTAATTGTGAAAGGTAGGATTGTTACAAATTACTCCATAGAACAAAAACTGAAAGTGGTTGTTTGCCCCACCTCATAGTGTGGACCTAATCTCTTATATGATAACATTCTCCTGCAAATAAATCCCATACAAATATCTGACAAGCGAAACAAAAACAATATATTTTCATAGTACTGATTTAACTTGGATGACCTTTTTATGAATGTATTAAAAACAATTAACAAACATTCTAAGAGATCCAGGTGGACTTACAGACATTGCTAGACCCTTGCTGTTCCAGACTCTCATGTCCATAACTGTTTTCATGTCTCCCTCCCATTTTCTTTCTTTTCTGTCATAAGCTTCATCTCTGTAATTATGTTCCTCCCTTCCTTCACTGACGTTTTAACCACGTCAAAGCCGTTAACGGGTGACATTTGGACCTGGTCATCTTTGGAGAAAAACAAGTTATATTTTAAGTTTTGAAATTCAATCTGAAAATGTATGTTTAATTGTAAGGAAAACCTATTGGCCAAACCCAAACACTGAGATACTTGTAGTTAGAGGTGGTTTGTTCAGACATGGACTGGTCCAAGTACTCCACACATTTAGGGATATATTAACAATCACAAGAGGTTAAAAATGCAAGGGATCAACAATACCTTTATTTTGTTGACCATTGTTTGTCTCTTCTACGTACCTATTGTCTAAACATGTTTGTTGTTTTGTTGATTCATCATTTATTATAACACAACTAACAGGGTATTTTTTCAACTGTAATATCCCAGCTCTGTGACGGATCATGATCTAGCTATGAAAACCTACATAAAAGCAATTGTGTACTTCTTACATCATTTTTTTCACGTTTTTTTAAATATAAAATGTTTTTCAAATTCTCAATAAATTAATCTAACAGGGTGGAATTTTCAGGATGTGACAAACAAGTGTACAAAACATGTATAAAAAATGCAATAAACTGAGAGTTAATTCAGTTTCTTAATTTCGATTCCCTCATTAAGAATGATTCACCTAAATGTTTTTGTTCCAGGAGGGATATTGTTTTTCAACGTTCTAACGAACAGAGTACACAATTATTTATAGGACCTTTTTTTTTATTAAAGACATACATTATTAGAAATATTTGAATCTTGGTCTATGGCATAATGAGCAAATCATTTGAAAACTATTGATATTTATTTTCTGTAAAAGTTCGGCAAAAACGAATATGTGAATACTAAATAATTCAAAGTCTTCGTTGTTTGCATAATAAGGAGACCAGCAAGACATACACTTATAATTAAAACGTTTTAGAATACATTTTAAAACATTTAAATTACATACAAAGTTGCATATGGTGAGAGCCATGTGATGGTTTAAACAGGCAAGCACAAGTGGAACGAGTATGTTTATCATGTTTTGATAAGAGCCTTAGGCTTACAGTGAATGATTGAGAGAATGTGTTCGTGCACAGAAAAGGGTCTCGATAATACTCATCAGATGTAGTTCAAATACACTGGTCTGTCCCAACGTACTACTCTAGAGTCAATTAAAATTATAATATTAACTAAACATAGTATAATCTCTGTAAAAAAAATGCTCTGATGTCAACCTAGTACAGCAAATAACGCTTTTATTGTATCACCAAACCATCCATATTGGTGTGGCACAACCTCTGAGGCCGAACTGCGGGAATAACAATAAAAAGGTTCCTGGCAGGCACGTTCGTAGATATATTATTTTTGGGTCCATCTGGAAACAATATATAATTATAATTATGATAGTTGTGTTTTTAGATATTAATGTGAATACTGTGCTTGAAACAAATTATTTTCTGTTTTTCATAAAATGTTTGCGACAGGGCATCTGGGCAACACTGTAATGTTTGCCTTTGACGAAAGTGCCGGGGTGTCTTTATCGAGACAGTTAAACAAATGAGTCGTGTCGAAAGTGGCTAACACTATATCACTGACCATTTTAACGGAATACTGTTCCTGTTACATTATTTGTCACCCAAATGCCTTGTATAATTAGTCACATAATACCGTATTTTAGCTTTAGCTAGGTGGATTTAAATTTGTATTATTTATATTGCAGAGCTGCATTTACGTCATATGAGAGGCTAAAAAGCAGCAATCGTATTCTATTCAATTACTTCAGTGCCTCTTATTTTGCTCTGTGGTACAATCATTGAACAACACGAGGGGGACAATTGAGATTAAGAGCTGATGGCAGTGTGTCAATTTGCGAAGCTGAATTTGCAGCAGGCCCACACAGCAGGTAAAACATGAAGTAGGTTAAATACTTATTGCAACCCTTGAGCTCTCTGTAAGTTTGCCAATGTTGTAAGTTACATAACTTCGTGTTTTCCCGTAGCCTAAAGCATAGTCGAAACGCTGTAAAAGCAAATTCTTATCTTTTATATATTTTGTACCCGGTAATCCACATTACAAGATGCATCCGTAACAACGAATTAGACAACGTTATTCTGTATTATATTGAGTATAGTTGCAATTATTCTCACTATGACCACATGATAGTTTAAATAGTGAAGGAGGCCTTGGAGCCTTTGGCTGTCTAAGGCTGTTAGCACTAACAAGGTCAGGCTAAATTTGTTTGTAGCCTAAGTATGAGATAGACGCAATGTTCTTTGAAGATAGGAGCCCAAAACAACAACAAAATCCTTACCACAGATTTGGTTTCGAAATGTGAAAAAATATATATATATTTCAAAGCTTTTATAGGACATTTCAATTTTACAATTCTGTCCAGCTCTTGCGTCAACAAAAACTTTACATCCGTAAAATGGTCATTCTGACATATCTTAGAGGAAAAAAGAACTAATAAATCTGCTAAGGCTCTTGTTATTTTAGTTAACATGTCAATATAAAATGTAGCATAATGATAATACATCTGTGTTATATGATAATACATTTGTGTTACTTTGTTCTGTGATAGAACTTAATGATAGATCATTTATTTGGTATAAATAACTACAAATATTTGGTTAACTTACATCCCGTAACTTTTAACATGTGCATTGTTTATTTAATTACATCTGTGTGGGTCAATACTAAATTGACAATTTCAAATTAAAAGTTGAAACACGCATATTAAATCACCTAACAATAATCGTTTGTGGTAATACAGTACTATAAGATAGATAATTCAGAGGAAAAACATGGACATTGAAGATGTTTCTCTGGTGGTATAGAGCAACTGTGGCTCCGAAGCTAAAAGTTCCGAAGTGAAGTTAAAGACCATCCCTGCAGGGTTCCAGGAAGTTCTTCCCCCAAGGAAGTTCTTCACCAGGAAGTTCTCTCAGACAGTGTCTTGATGTCTTTGTAAAAATTCTGCTCAAGCCGCCGCCGCAACATGGGGTGCGTGACCGAACCGCAATGGATGGGTTCTTGGGTCACCGCGGGAGGGTGGCTTTATTCCCCGTTTACGGCTGTCTCTTTGCGGACGCTGAGGGCCCAGGGGGGAGCCCCTAATCCAGGAAGAGCGAGCATGTCCTCTCCTTTCTTGGGGTGGACCTTTGGACAGGCACCAATTAGCGGAGGTAAAGAGGGGGAAAGCAGAGGTCAAAGTCGGCAGTGTGAGACTAGGATCAGGGCAGATATATGAATGGTGTGGGTCAAAGTAATTACATTGAGGGAAGATCTCCATAAAATAAAGTGAATACAGAGATTTCAAAAGTTACAAAATACACCTTTAAAATAACTCCAAACCTGTGTTATTTGTTGTTTTTTTCTGTGTTTCACACATGTAGGAATTAAACATGTCAAAAAGCGAGGCATTGTTTCAACAGATACGCGGTCAGACCTACAGGCAACTCCATGGTTTTACTATGTGTTGGGTTGGCAGCCCAATAAGTCCAACCACATATCAGTTCACTTTTGACGTAGTCATACTGCCATTGTTGCTAAGCAAGACCGCATTTACTCACTTAAATAACTCAGCATTGGACACGGTATCATAATATCTATCATCATCTGACTAGGTGTAGGTAGGAACAATAATAATGAATAATAATACATTATGGTTATATAGCGCTTTTAAAGACACTCAAAGACGCTGTACAAGGTTTAACAGTTTAAATGATATAGCGAGCAAGTCGGCGGTCCATCGCAGGGCTAACACATAAGGGCATACAACATAGGAACATTTCTTATTTTGCAAAAGGTGTTACCGTCCCTGTAACTGGTGTTGCATTTACCAAGTGAAGCAAAGCTAACATTATGCAAACTTTATATATCTCATGTTGTCCATCTAAGCCTGTAATATATTAAACATTATGTAGATGCATGCAAACTGACCTATATGATTATTCACTGAAAGCAAAGGAGTCCTTTGTGGACCTTGACATGGTTAGCCATGCAGCACAGAGGGGGGTAGGGCCAGCCTGCCTAATAGCTCAGTGCCCCTAAAACAACATTATTCTTTGATCAGGCCTGGATGGACTCAGACCGGCTCCTAAGTACTGCTGAATGGCCTGGTGGCTGCACCCTGACACCCACAGAGTGGGAGAGGCTGGATGGGGAGGGGGAACTGTCGCAACCTATGGCTGTTTGCTTAACCTGCTCTCCGACCCCCACTGGAGAGGTCAAGGTAGTGTGCCAATGCGCCCGTCATCCCCACGACTACGATTACTCCCCCCCCCCCCCCTCCCCCCCCCTTATCCCCTGCCCCATTCTGCAACCCCCCCCCCGCCAGTTTTCAGGGGAACAGGCCACATCCTCATTCATTCCCCGCCTTTGTCATTACCACAATTAGATCACACGATGTCAAGCACGCCTGGGAGTTTGTTTGTCCAGGTCCACCCCTGAGCTGAGAGGTGCGTTCCCACTCCAGAGCCAACGGGGAATGTGTTCCGCTCGCCTCTCCTCTTCACTTTTTCTTTTGGACTTTCTGTTTGCAACTCTAGCAGGCACACTACCATGCAGATGCAGAACCAAAATTCAATGCATCAAAGGAATTGATTATAACCAGGGTTAGGTTGACATCATTGAATGCACTGTTTAACTACCTACATCTTGAGATTTCTGTACAAGAAAGGATAAAGTTTGTTTTTATAAAAAGAAAATGAAATCCAAAACACTGCACTGTTGATGGCTGAGCCACATTTCCAGTAGATGTTTGACTTCCTGGTTATTGAATTGGTCAGCGGATTGGCTAAAGAGATAGACAGACAATTATATTGTGTTATATTCATGTTATATTTATATTTGACAATATCGTTAGGAAAATAGTTGGCATTTTGGTCGTTGCGGTTTGTCAAGTCAAATGGGAATCTGCACTTTCTCTGTTGGATATCATTAACAATTAGATTTTTTCCAGTGACTAAACTTGATTTGTAAACATTTGAGATTTTGTTTTGTTTTGGTTTGTTCACTAGCTTCAAAACACTGAAATGGCCATGCTCGTCCTAAACGCTACTCATATTATAAATACTACGCTATCTGAGCAAGCCGCTTTGATTTGTTTTCTCCATTGAGAGTTTAGCCAACTAGACGTCCTGGTGTTGGCGCACAGGATAATCCAGCGAATTAAAGGGTCCTGTTATCTCTAAGCATCAGCCTTCATGAGTGCCTAACACGAGTGACCTTTCAAACCAAGTATTGGCTAAGGTCTGGGTTAATGAGCAGACCGAAGGTATGAAGGCGCAAAAGTGTAGAGAACATTGACAAATTCTACATTATTAGTGCTACTCGCAATAAATGTTTGCGATCCGTTTCTGTAATGTTAACCCATATCACATGTTTTCAACATAGTGAAAGGAATCTAATTGGTCTATATAACAATTAGAATTGGAATTTGAAGATCCCATGAAAATCAGATCATAGATCATTCTGTTACTAAACATTAATAAGAAATTAGCATTATAGCATTCTTAAAAAATATGATGTTTTGAATCCCTATTATACTATAATTTAGAGTGAATGCAATGGTTATTTATGTGTTTCCGATTATAGGAGCTGTGGATTGTTTTGGCTTGCACTTTTAGGTGGTTTCTATTAAAGAGAACAACAATTACATGGGCTACTTGCTTTTGAGATTACAATATTCTCTGATAAAAAAATTAAAACATTTGCAGAAAAAAAGGTTTAGCAGAATTTCCCCTTAAAATGTGTTATCTTAGCTAAACAAACACTTGAAAATTGTACTCCCATTATAAGTAAAAGAGGTGGATTTATCAGAGGTTTCACCTTCCTTAAGTGTAATAACTAATAGGAAATTTTGAATAAACCTCTTCATACATAATGCATATTAGTGTGCAAATTATGCTGAGGCAAATGTAGGTCTCTATTAAATAATAAACATTATGTAGACCACCTAGAACTAAAATGTTGTTGAAATCTGTGAACCTTGCGCTTCATGTGGAAGAGTTTGAGATGCCTTCCACGCCATTATTTGAACTACAATATATACTTAGTAAACTGCAGTCCACCTTAATATTGTGTTCACTTTCTTTATTGGACTTAAAAATTTGAAGAAAAGAAGAAATCATGAAAATATTACATGTATTTTTCCTATCAATACAATAATCATTCTTAATATTACAATTTTCAGCGTGTTAACCCACTCCAAAGTAATCTTGTTTTAAAGAAATTCTTACATTGGGACTAACGCTTTGTCCCAAAAGAAAACAGATGTTTTTTTGGGATTTGCCTTGCACAAAAGATACGTCAAAATCCATCGTTATTGTCTTATTGGGACATGAGTGCCCAATTCCACGTATAATGATGTTCAATAATTCACGTTCAATCATTCAGCCTTTGAGACCGTTCATCACTGTCATTTTTATTAGTACAGACATTTATGGATTGCTGATGTCCATCATTCATTTAGCTCCTGGTCGGTATCCTTATGCTTTGACTGTGTCTTAATGGAGGTGATGAATGGTTCTGGTTCTGGTTCTGAAGCTCAGGCTTCATCATTCATCAAACAAGTCCTCCATGTTGCCCTGTGTTGTCCTCCACAGCTTAAATGAAAAACCCCGACCCCCGCTACAGTAGTGCCTCATAGATTCATGGAAGAGTTGCAGTTACAACCCCTGTTGTGCCAATGCTTGCACGTTTTCCACGATTTATCACAGCCATGGCTTCATTTTACCATGGTAAAAGCAGGACAATGGATGATTCAAAGTCAATGGGGTACAAACGGTGGAGGTCATAGTGTTATGTTGCAGTATTCAGCTGGAAAAGTGCATCGCCGACCCAGTTGAAATGCAGAAGTCATGCAACCGACATGAGGAATGAACCGGCCCCGCGAGGTAGCGAAGGGTATCCGCCCCCCTCTGTCCGTCACCTCCTATGGAGAACGTAGAACCCTTAACGAAACGCAAGGAGCGAATCAGGACGGTTATCCACGGGGACGAGAACCGGAGTGGGCGGAGTCCAGGGACTGTTGGCGTCTGGGAAAACCATTCGGATGGAATTCTGAAAATAGAGGGCCGGTGGAAGATCGAGATCATTCTAATTAGAAGTGACTTTGCGTGCCAGCGATCCATGCAGACTATTAGTGTTGTCACGAAACACTGCGGATGCTACTGGGCATGCGTAGTGGGCCTTGCCTCACTGCCAGTTTATGGAAGGTCATCTCGTCTGGGCGTGCACACTCCCACAGCAAACCTTTGGTTGCCTCGTTTTCTGCACGCAATTTTCACCAGGGGCGGGGTGGAAATGGCCGAGGAGCTTTAAGCCCTACCGTTTCCTTGTGTTCGTTTGAAAATTGTTGGTGGAAAAATCCCCTGATTTAAACCCTGTATTGGCGGGTCACTCTAGTTGTTGGCAATTTGTCGTCTGCGAGTTGTTCATGTTGAATTCTGCAAAGGTGCGTTACAATTTTGATAAAATAATGAAGTTCACGCACTACGTCTCAAAATTCTTATAGAGTATGGAACAGGCTTTCCATAAATAAAGCGTTTTTTCAGTGAAAATAGTTTTTTTTAAAGATTTTTGACAGTATTGCCAGACTTTTTACTAGACATAGATACGTTAGACTGCGGCCAATATTGGTGTTTTGTGTTCATTTTTTGGATTGGAAGCATAAAAACACTCGACAATTTAGAAAATAATTATTAAAAAGTGCCATTATTTGTACACATAATTCGAGCAACATTGATTTTTTTATATACATTTACAAAAATATAAATATATACATGAATGCAATGTAAACATACACACAGGCATAATATCTAATGAATGTTTATAAGGAGCAGCGTATAGATTAACTTCATTCTTTGACTGAAGTGGTCTGTGTGCAGGGGGAAGCCAATGCAGATCCATGTCAGGGAATGCTGCCAGGCAGCACACAATGCAAGTAACTTATTTTTACATTTGGAACAACTTTAAAAAACACGTTGTGCAAAACTTCATTCTTCAAACGTAAAACTTAACAAATTATAACTGTAATATAGGAGTGGTAAAAGAAAAAGTTATGGTTAAATGGAAATCCATGTAGAGACCATATAGTACACCTGCTATTGTAAAAATGTTTTGTATCTTACCAATATTGGTGTAAAGATATTTTTGAAAACTGAACGTCGTTGGAAAACTAATCTACCTGATAGGCCTAATTTGAGACACAGATGACCTCAACACTGGATACAACATTTATACTTTGGAATGAAGTAGGCAGCACAAGTATTGTATCTAGGCAACACAGTTCTAGTGTTTTGCAGAAAGCAAGGGCTCTGCCAGCAGAAAGCAGCCATGGTCCTATTCCTCTCTACATACATGGTTGTATCTATGTTTCATGTGTGTGAGTATATTTGATTTAGCATGTATGCTTAATCAAAGAAAAACTGTAGTTTTGTAGTTTGACTAATTTAATGTTGTTTTTTCAATCTTTTAGGTTTGGGGTTAATGATTACTTCAGTACTGCTGTCTTTAGTGTGCTTTTATAGTACTTTGCTATGCAAGGCTTAGTTGGGTGTTGGTGTACTGCAAAACAATGTACAGTCAATTGCGCTTTGTTTAATGCCCAGATATTTAATTGATTTAATTCAAATCTTTATTTAACCAGCTATAATTGTGTCATCGATTAGTTGTGGATTTCCAGACTTACAGATAAAACTTAATCAATAATTTCTAACTCATTGATATCCTTTGCCCAGCAGTTGATGCAAAGGGATTTTCTTGTGATGCTTTGATTGGAATGTGGTAATCATAAACGTATTTTCTTTCTCTAAAGGAGCAACAGTAGCGGTTGTCCTTGTTAGCTAGTCTGGTCCTATTTGTAATGTTTCATCTCTGTATTTGTATAACATTTCCTAAATTAACTGTCATGGACAATCTCTCTGTAAAACATCCTTGTAATAGTATATAATAGTAGTAAGAATAACAGTCGTTATGAAATTATCTTATGTATTTTGAAA
>JAVQJS010003706.1:0-10274 GCA_036024795.1 Galaxias rostratus | reverse complement strand
GAGAGAGAGAAAGAGAGAGAGAGAGAGAGAGAGAGACATAGGGGGAGGAGAAGTTGCCGCTCCTTACGTTCGGGCCGTTCAGCCCCTAATCCCGTAACATTAGCCCTTATTAGGAGGGAGCTTATGACTAAAGACAGCATCCTAATTGCGCTCCATGTCGAACCTTTATACAGGGGAGGAATCTCTTGATGAGGTGAATTTGTGTGTTGATCAATGGCCTAGTTAAAAGTGTGCCCGGTCTCTCTCCCTCTCTCCCTTTCTCTCACTCCCGCATCCTGTAGCAGGCTCTTTGAACATATCTCGGAGCGGCGCTTAAAAGACACCCACTGCACTTTTCATCTTTATTCTGTAGCAGGCAGCCAGGCAGGTTCACAAAGCAGGAGCCACGTGTCTTAAGATGAGCTTCTCTCTCTTTCTGCATCTCCTCACCTCATCCCCAGTCATACCCCCCCCCACACACACACACACTCACTCTCTCTCTTACTCGCCCCCCTTCTCTGTCATACGTTATAACACAGGATGTGATGTGAACCGTCAGGATGAGACACGGCACTCATAACCTAATATGCAGCGTTAACTCTTGAGAGTCAACAATTCTAGCAACCTTCACAGCGTAGAAAACCGTCAGTTGCCACTGCTTGCGGTGTCATGGCTGTCGGAGTGCAAAGGCGTTGCCTCTCCCGGTGGTGGTGGTGGGGGTCAGATAGGCAACGGAGGACTTCGCCAAGTTCCGGCTTTAAAACAATGAACTCCATCACTGACAGATTTGGCATGTCAGACTTCATTAATGCCAACCTACATAGGTCTGTGCGCCTTAATGTTGTAGACGCTCAGGATCTGGGCTTGTAGCATGCAGCATGGACTGTTAGGTGTCCATCACTTTGGGGATGGAATGGATGCCATGTAACTGGTAACGGTGAAGGGGAGTTGCAATCCATTTAGATTACTTTGCATTCATTTAAAGCGACTCACAAAAACTGTGCCTACGAAAAGATAATGGGTAAAAACTACAAGTCAGGTGGAGAACATAAGTGCATCCCTGACTTAATCATCTAGATAAGAGCTAAGCGAGTGCTATATTAGACATTCAGAATAGTGAACAAAACCTTGCCAAACCAACCAAAAAAAAATCAATAAATGAATAAATAATTCAGAGTGCCAACAATTACATGGTATATCATGGTATGTAAGTAGAAGTGCTTGGTAGACGCAATGTCACATTTAAGTGTTGAAGTGCAGTCAAAACAAGAGTCTTCAAGTTTTGGCGGAAAGGCCGGCCTGGATTTTCAAACACATGGATTTAACACCCTGCAACTAACCTCATGTTTCTCCTAATTCATCTACTCTGTCTCTCAAACATGTTGACTTAACATTGTGTAACAAATGTGACTTACTCTTCCTTTTCTGTGTCTTCCTCCACAGTTCCTATACAGGCTAACACCCCCTCTGCTCCTACAACTCCTACCCTCCCCCCCACGACAGGCTATCCACCTCCTCCTCCACCTCCTCCTCTTCCTCCTTCTCTTCCTCCAGTGTCTCAGGCCCCTCCTCCCCCGCCTCTGAGCAACGGATTTCACTACACCTTTGTTTAGTCCAAAGTAGACCCACGTAAGGACTAACTGCATGTGGGTGGCACTGACGTGAGGGTTTGCTCATTTGCGCGTGGAGATCTGCGTGCCTGGCACCTCGCCTGCATGCTTAGCACGCTGTTGTGATTAGGAAGGACCCACTTCGCACATAGGAGAGAGGGAGAAGAGACCCCCCTCTACTCCTTCCATTATCAACAATACACACACACATATCTGCAGGCAACCCACCAACCCTGCTGTGCTAATTGTGTGCAAATTGTTGTTGTTTTTGTAAGTCTGCCAAAATGTTTATCAAGAGGGAGAGGGTGAGGGGGGACGGAGGTGAGGCAAATGCTGCTACTACCTGTGGCATTGTGGGAGTAATTAACCAAAAGAGCGAGGCACCTTTTGCTCTGACACCTTGACAGTGGAGCAGGCGCACAGCTGTATTCCACGGCGCTAATTAGCCCACCATCTGTAGTCTGGGAGGAGCTGCATACAGTAGAATCCCTCAGACGCACAATAAAAAAGCTGTTAGCATACAACACAGTGTATCAGACCACAGGTAGAGCAATATAAATGCTGTTAGCATACAACACAGTGTACCAGACCATAGGTAGAGCAATATCAATGCTGTTAGCATACAGCACTGTAACAGACTACAGGTAGAGCAATATCAATGCTGTTAGCATACAACATAGTGTACCAGACCACAGGTAGAGCAATAGCAGAAACACACTGGTACAAATACAGAGAAAAGAACGATGCTGCAACACAGCACGCAGAGACAATAATGAAGAAGTTACTGCCACTGTATATATGGAGATGAAAAGAGGCTA
Organism: Galaxias rostratus; assembly: GCA_036024795.1. Lineage (NCBI taxonomy): Eukaryota > Metazoa > Chordata > Actinopteri > Galaxiiformes > Galaxiidae > Galaxias > Galaxias rostratus. The sequence goes on along the minus strand of JAVQJS010003706.1, from coordinate 7,867 downwards.
GTAATAACAAAATGTATTACCATTTATACTTTCTCCTCCTATTACACAAACAAACCCTGCACATATGCTTTGCCTCCAGCAGCCCCTTCTCTCGCTCTTTGAGGTACCGTTAAAAGGAGTCTGCTTGTGGCTTCCAGCCTGTAACCACTCCTCTGGTTCTCTCCCAAAGTCAGTGCGGCTGTGTGTCGGCAGTCAGTTAGTATGCACGCACATTTTTGGAAAGTGTCCAATCCAACATGCATGTTACACACAGTTTGACTTTGCTTGATTTTGGTGGGCCATTTTGCTAAAATGGGAAATAATGTGTGCATGCTAGATATAACCCACACATTGTTCCCATGCGTGAGTCCGAACAGACCAGGAATGGACGGTGTTTAGTAAGGTACCATCCATGTAGCCCATGGCTTAACTTTAAGGGTCTATGTGGTGGCATCGTTTTCGGTGCACCTGCTGGAGTTTGGATGGTGTCCTGTCAGGCTAGTGTTTGTTTTAGAGGATGATTCAATGTGTGATGTGGCTCCTGTACATTATACTGCAAGCTGTTGACATCTTTGCCTCTAGAGAACATGTCCTGTCTTTGGGCATCAAGTCCCTTCCAAAGCAAATCCATCGGTATTTTCTACCTGACTTTGTGACACCCTGCAAAGGAAGGAATTTACAGTCCCTCATTCGGTCTGCCACATGAAGAAAAAAAATATCTCGGGCCCAAATCGTGTTCCTAGCAGTGTTGTAAACTTCAGACAATTATATAAGCTCCATGAACCAACTCAGCCATATGGAGGAGACAAACACAAAGGCCTTCTTCAAATGGTGCGATCAGCCTTTGTGTGATAAAGCTTTAGAGGCCTTTTACATGGATGCAACACTTGAGATGTGGATAATTAATATAAACATAAACCATCAGGCAAGCTGTCAACAATCTATGCAATGCAATCAGCAACTATCAATTCAATCACACGTCTATATATACATAAATAGATTTCTATTGAGCCAATAAAACACAGCTGAAACATTTGATTGGGTTTATTGTATATTGCGGTTGACAGTGTCTCTGTCAGGTACTTAGTACGTTTTTGTGTGCTGTATCCCTCCCCCAGCCAAAGCGGTGTCTGGACACTGAGGTGCTATTCAGTGACAACCAAGTGAAGAACAAACCCTGAGGGACAAAAGAAGGACTGTTTGATTCCCACATCAACTCTGTTACACAGTGGAGGAGTATTAACAGCCACCTTTAGCCTACGCTCTGAGGCACCTACTGGACTTAATATTAGTAATTTTCCCTCACTTTCTGTGGGACAAAGTGGATTCTGCTGTGCATATTAACTTTGGAAGTGTCTAACAAATGTTAATCCTGTGGTAGAAAAATGTGTTTTTTTACTGGTTATTGCACTTTTAACATACTGTAAACTGTATCATTAATGTTAAATAATTAAATCTAATATTTTTGACGTGAGAACTAATTGATTTGCTCTGCAGTGTGATCTAAAATGGGAACTCTTCAAAGAAGAAATGTAGGATTATTTATCAGGACGTCCTAATGAATATGAGGTACTGATAACTTGTAGTGTTTGTGGTATGTTTTTAAAGAACCCAGATGATATTCTTACAAAAAATCACTTAAAATATAATGTGTGTTTATCTAGCACTGCCAGTATATTATTAGCTTGCAATTTAAGTTTTATTTTTGCCTACATAGGGAAATAAATCAGATTTCACAAGATCTTTTCTGGATAACTGTAGCACGGGCACGATTATTTTTTTTGAGATAATATGTAAATATTAAAGATGTTAACATGACGTTTGCCTCATAAAATATTTTGCATTTGGACCGTGCGATTTAGGGGTAAACTCTATTAAAGCCCAAATGTTCTTTTCTGACATCAGGCCTTACTGAATATTCACACTCGGATTTGAAAAGGTCTAATCCTTTGAGATTGTGTATGAGATTATATTCTCATAATGTTAAATTTAATAAATCTGATGCATTCTATCGAAACGCGTCTCAAAATGCATAAAACAACGTGTCATCCAAAGCCTTCACTTTCTCCCAGTGTAGCTAATAAGCCAGTATTTATGCTAAGCATGTACAAAAGAAAAGTACAAAATGTTCACTCATCACAGCCTCAAGATTCCCTTTGAACACCCCTATTGATTGCCTTGACCTGTTCAATTTGATTCTATTATTTGAAAAGGAATGGAACTTCAGCCGGCTTACAGGAGGTGAACTTTCAATTTGAAAAAAAGCCCCTTGAAATGTTTCTTTAGTTCAAAGCCTCTTCATCTAAAAGGGCATTTTTAATTCTGTCTACATTTTCATCTGAGAAGGTGCGTAGTAAAGACCTGGTTTCTGAAACCTACATTTCTCATCATTAAATAATGAACTTTTTCTCCTTTTTGCGATTGTTAGAGAAACCATTGACTAAACAAAGTATTGAACTTAGCCAAAGCAAGGACAGTTAAAAAAAAGGGTTTCTTCAATTTCCTTCTTGATGTTATAAAGCCTGAACTCAAAACTGATTGCTATATCACAGTTCACCCATGCATTATAGTATATTGCTTCGGGACACTGGAGAAGACTTATTTGACTGAGAAGTTCTGCAGCACACTCCCTCCTCAGCGAAGGCTCTGACTAGGGTGTGGTGACTAGCCGTGGTGTGCTCTGAGGAACACCTGTGAGAGGGGAGGAGTCACGCTAAGCTCCACAGTGGGACCTGCCACATCCCTCTCCCTCCGTCCGTTCCCCGCCAGTGGGAGGGGGGCCCCACAGCAACGGCTCGCCCTGGTGGGCAGGCAGACCCATCGCATCCGCTGTTCTGCTTATTTGGCAGTAAACATTGAGCTGTTTTCCCCTCCACCTCCTGGAGAAATTCACCCGCGCCCTCTCCGCTGAGGATTGTGGCATTTCCATTTATTGACGTTTGGCTGCGGGTTCATATACATTTGTTATTCCACGCTCCGGACTTCAAAGAGAATGAATTATGCTAATTTGTCCCTGTTCTCTTAAAGCTTCATCAAGGCCTAGCCCATTAATCCTTCACTAAATACTCCTCACTAAATACTCCTCCCTGACTACGGGATCCAGACCAGCAGAGGAGATTACCATCTTCTCCGCTTTGCTGTTGAAATTAAACGGTGTGTTGCCGTTGACCATCTTCGCTAACACTTTGGATGTCAATGGATGTCTGAGGTAATTACATAACGTGTTATGTGAATGATAAAGTGCTGTTTTGCAGTCTTTCAGAGGGTCCTTGTTCAGACGGGTTTGGTTCTGGAGGAAAGGGAGTTGATACCTCCACTTTGCTGGCCCTTGTAAGCATCGTTCACTATTTATACAGTACTTCAACTTAAAATATGCAGCAAACATGTTACAACTATCACCAAAAACAGTTATGTATACATATTTAGTCAATCATTCAGACAGATTTTAAGGTGAGAAGTCATGGCCTGTATTTATTTTTGAGTGGTTCTTACTTATGCATGTGGACACTGCACCTTTCCCATTCATTTTATTGAGTGACACGTAGGAGTCCTATATGCAGGGATATGTCAGATAAAACCATTTTCTGAAAGCCACTCCCACACACAAGTAAACGTTTCAAACTTAGAAGAATCATGACCTTTCAACCATTGTAAATGATCCTTAGTGTTGCAGCTGGTGAAAAGGGATGTCTGTAAACTTACAACACAATACGTATAGTGTGTAATTGCATGGCCAAACTCAAGCTGTTGTAGGTCTTTCTTTAAAGAAGGCGCAACCCCGCTTCACTGTGCTGTATCAATTTCAATAACTTTCTGTCTTATGTCAACGTTGATGCAGTTATTACTCTTTTTATCTCTGTAACAATCAAAAGATGCTGACATTTTTTTGTATTTACAAAACAATTTAGATGTAGTCATATGAATCGTTTCACGTCAACCTGAGTGGTTGGTAGGTAGAGGTTCTTAACTAGAACAACTGGCCTGTGTTACCGGCATCTGCCTGCCTCTCCATCTCTTGTGACGGTTGGGCTTAATATTAAATTGTTTTAATAAATTAGTAGTTTTTTCTAAATTACTATGTTAATTATCTAAACTACAAAACAAACATCAAATGTTACAAACAGCTGTTTTAGTATTTCAAAATAAGTGTCAGGTATGCTCCACGCATGTATGCAACTATTATTCATAATTACTCATATTTTTTTAGGTCTTGAACATTTTAGGACCAAATGTTCAGACTCATACACATCATGTTTTTTGTTATGGCCCACCTCAGCCTCCTTTGCACCAATGTGAATCATTTTTATATTTAAACTGAAAAAAGAAACTTATCAATGGTCAAGAAAAATCATCGAGATTCCTCTTAGTCGATATAGATAATAAATACAATACATTTTCTCTCAAAGTTTTCCCCTAAAAATCCCTGGACTAAGAGCCATGCATTTCAAGGTTAAGGACATAGACACACAGTGATTGTAACATCGTTTTGTTTCATCTAAATGTCATGGGAAAGGGTTTCGTGCTGCTTGATCGATGAGATGCAGCGGATTGTTGCCGGGCTGACCAGCCAACTGGTTATGGGGTAATGCAGAGAGTCATCGTGCTCCACTCTGTACAGTCACTTGGTACAATCCAGCCTCCTGTCTGGGAGTCAACCTGCTCCACTCTGGATAGTCACTTGGTACAGTCCAGCTTTCTGTCTGGTAGTTGTCCTCCCCCACTTTATAGAGTCACTTGGCACAGTCCAGCCTTCTGTCTGGGAGTCATTCTGCTCTACTCTATGGAGTCCCTTGGTACAGTCCAGCCTCCTGTCTGGGAATCATCCTGCTGCACTCTATAGAGCCACTTGGTACAGTCCAGCCTCCTGTCTGGGAATCATCCTGCTCCACTCTATAGAGCCACTTGGTGCAGTCCAGCCTCCTGTCTGGGAGTCATCATGCTCCACTCTGTGGAGTCACTTGGTACAGTCCATCTTCCTGTCTGGGTGGGATGACAACACTTCACACTGTAACCTCCACAGAATGCTGTTCACTAATTAGGCATGAGAAACTGGAAATGAACACATGTTAATTTAATGTTACAAAAATTTTGGATTTTCATGCACTCTTCTTTTCAAATATTTATGGGCTAGACTGGCATTTGAAGCTGCATCAAAGCATGGAAAGAGATATGCAAATTTGTGACCCCCCTATCTCCTAAAACACACACACACACACACACACACACACACACACACACACACATATTCACAGATACACAGACACACACACACAGATGGCAACAAAAACAACCAAAACCAAGTAAAACAACCATATTCTTCACATGGAGTGTAGGTTAAGATTGATTAGCAGATAGAGCGAGCGAGAGAGAGAGAGAGAGGGTGTAGCCACGGGACTGTAGACAGTAGATATTATAATGAGTAATTACAGTTACAGTGCATCGGAAAAGTATTCAGTACTTCACTTTTTCCACATTTTGTTACATTATGGCCCTTTTCCAAAATGTATTAAATGATTATTTTTTTTTCAAAATTCTACAAACCACACACCATAATGGTGAAAGTTGGGGGGGAATTATAAAAAATGTATTGAAATTAAATAATTAAGAAATCACGTGTGTATGTATTCACAGCCTTTGCAGTGAAGCTCAAACTTGAGCTCAGGTGCATCCTGTTTCCACTGTTGATCCTTGAGATGTTTCTGCAGCTTAATTGGAGTCCACCTGTGGTAAATTCTTTTGATTGGACATGATTTGGAAAGGAGACACCTGCCTATATAAGTTCCCTCAGTTGAAAGTGAATGTCAGAGCGTGAACCAAGCATGAAGTCAAAGACGTTCTCTGTAGACCTCTGAGACATGATTGTCTTGAGGCACAAATCTGGTGAAGGATACAGAAAAATGTATGCTGCTTTGAAGGTCCCAATGAGCACAGTGTCCTCCGTCATCCGAAAATGGAAGAAGTTTGGAACCACCAGGACTTCCTAGAGCTGGCAGGCCGTCCAAACTGAGCGATCGGGGGAGAAGGGCTTGTGTCATGGAGGTCACCCGGAACCCGATGGTCACACTGTCAGAGTTCCAGCGTTCCTCTGTGAATAGAGGAGAACCTTACCAGAGGGACAACCATCTCTGCAGCAATCCACTCATCACGCCTGTATGGTAGAGTGGCCAGATGGAAGCTACGCCTTAGTTTAAGGCACATGGCAGCCTCTGGGTTTTGACAAAATGCACCTGAAGGACTCTCAGACCATGCGAAACTAAATTCTCTGGTCTGATCAGACAAAGATTTAACTCTTTGGAGTGAATGCCAAGCGTCATGTTTGGAGGACACCAGACACCGCTCATCACCTGTCTAATACCATCCCTACAGTGAAGCATGGTGGTGGCAGCATCATGCTGTGAGTACGTTTTTCTGCAGCAGGAACTGGGAGACTATTAAGGGTAGAAGGATGGATGAATGCAGCAATGTACAGAGACATCCTGAGTGAAAACCTTATATAGAGCGCCCCTTGACTTCAGACTGTGGTGACAGATCACCTTTCAGTAGGACAACAACCCTAAGCACTCACACACAATATGTCAAAGGAGTGGCTTCAGGACAACTCTGTGAATGTATTTGAGTGGCCCAGCCAGAGCCCAAACGTGTTTCCCATTAAACATCTCTGGAGAGATCTGAATATGTCTGTGCACCAACGCTTCCCATTCAACCTGATGAAGGTTGAGAGGTCCTGCAAAGAGGAATGAGCGAGACTGCCCAAAGATAGACTTCTAACACGCTTGTAGCATCATATTCAAAAAGACTTGTGGCTGTAATTGCAGCCAAAGGTGCATCAACAAAGTATTGAGCAAAGGCTGTGAATGTGTGTTTACATGGGATTTCTTAGAAATGTGTTTTTAAAAAATTTGCAGGTATCTCCAAATGAACGTTTTTCTCTCTTTATTGATTGTAAGGAAAAAAGTTTTTTAACTAATTTTGCAATAACACCATCACATACGTGTTTTTTGTGATAAATGAAATGTTGAGCACCATGAAGACTCTTTAGATGCTCTCTAAAGCTCTAAACATATTTAGGGTTAGTGCAACATGGTACAGATGTTTTGGGAGAAAACGTTCTCCGCAAGTGTGCTGTACCGCAAAATGGGATACACCTTTCAGCACAGAAATGAGTGAAGCGTATCACCAGGACAATCCCTGCAGGACCCATCTGCGAATGTCCTGAAGTCACCCAGCCTAACCACATAGAATATCTCTAGAGAGACCTTAAGACGGCAGTTCACTAATGCTCCCACCGTGGTTGGCCTGAGCTTGAGATGATCTGCAGGGATAATGGGAAAAACAGCCCAGATGTGTGCAGCTTCGTAAAACGTACCAAAATTACTCAAAGCTGTGTTTGATTTGTAAAGGTGACACATCAAAGTAGTCATTCAAGGGTCTGACTATTTATTCAAATTAATAACTTCAGTTTTTTTTATTTTAAAATGTTATAATCCACTTTGTATGATCAAATTTCCCAGAAATTTGTGTCGCTTTATTTTTGGTTAAGATTACTGTTAAGATAAAAAAAGATTATGCAGTTTGCTTTAAAATTATGATGTAAACTAACAGAGCTTGGAAACCCGAAAAAGAGGCTAATCTGAATGTGTACACTATTTGTAGGCCCAGCGATGAGAAATGTATGCGTGGGACTCTATATAATCACCAGAAGATGGCGCATGAGACACATCCACGAGGGGTTGCCAACACTCCGCTTCTAAGGTCGCATTTCGACCACTTGGAATTGGCTTTTCAGGAGAAATAATAGGATGATTTGTCGATTTGTTTTATGTATCAGTCAAATATAATTAAAAAAAAATTAAGTTTGTAGTCCTTCTTTTTTTCTTTCTTTCTTTCT
>JAVQJS010003682.1:5000-13409 GCA_036024795.1 Galaxias rostratus | reverse complement strand
ACACACACACACACACACCACACACACACACACACGCACACACACACACACACACACACACACACACACACACACACACACACAGGACGTCCTACCCTAAGACATGAGCAGACTTATCCTCCTGAACGTCCCATCATGTCTCTCGGTGTGTGCAATTGTTCTTCCCATGACAGAGAGAACTGGGCTCACCAGCTCCGGCTGCAGGCATTGTCAGGACTTGCCAAAGCTCATTGCGGCTGAGAGCCACGAGCTCCCAAGGACAAATTGTTCTCGTATATCCGTGGCAAGAAAAGAAGAAGTTGCACGATCGCTAATTACAGCGTGTCTTCTTCCATTGTTTGTTGTGCCACACTGCTGGATATGAGCAAGTGTCATGCCTAATTGCTGTCAACGGCGGTGTTGACAAAATAGGAGCTGCCACCAAAGCAACCTCTTAGCGACTGTGTTTTATCGTCTATTTCTTTGTTGCATCCTTTTCCCTTTGTCATCTCAAAGAAAGTGTACTTAAAGACAAACATTTTGCTCTCTCACATCGTTTGCATACAAGATAAACATTTATAATCAGACAAGTTCAAAAATACTTAATTTCTTCTCATATTTTACAGGAAAGCAAACAGGAGCCTTAGTAATTTCTAGAGCCACATGGCAGTTGGGGTAAAGCCATTAATACATTTGTATGAATATATTTAATCTTTGATTGAATGCATATATTTGATATATGTGTGTGTGTGTGTGTGTGTGTTTGTGATTGTGTGTGTGTGTGTGTGTGTATGTGTGTGTGTGTGTGTGTGTGTGTGTGTGTGTGTGTTTTGCGTGCAAACTGAAATCTAAAGTAACCACCCATACATATCGTCAGTTTGAGAAGGCAAATCTTGTTGGGCTCACAGAGAGGGCATGACGCAGGCCCTGATTCACCTGGAAATAACTAGGGAGGAGAGCAGGCAGATGATGATGTGCAATAAACATTAGAGCCTGAGGTTAAAGCCTGACCTGGGTTCAGATCTTCCCGCAGGGCTGAGGGAGAGCATTTCCCAGCTGCACCCTGCAGCGGAGCGGGCATCTTACACCCATGTATTAGTCTGCAACTCCTGCTCCACCAGATAGGTCGTCTTTGCGTTGCGCTGCGACTACGAAGGACTATGGAGGAGCATCCCAGTCCCACACAACAGAGTTCAGTTTGGGCTTGAGTAGAGAAAGGACTCCCTTTGAACTGTCACATCCTCAGAATGCTCGGCATTCCAGAGTCATTTTGGCCTTCCTACAGCTTGAAGCTTCATATGTGCCTACACACAACATCTGCTATCACAACGTGTACTCGCATGGTAAGTTAAGTCACGGAGTGAGTGACTGGTTTCAGTGCTGTGCCTGCTGTGTACCTCAGCCTACACTGCAGACCTAAATCATCAACCTCACCCAAACGTCCTGAGAGAAAAGCTGAACTGTTCAAGATAGGAGGCCTCCTGGTCTTATCCAGTGTGTTACTTAGCATACAGCTGCCGCTCCCCAACCCACTACCACCCCCAGCCCCCAGCCGCCCTGGGCTTGGCGGCTGTCCAGACACACATTCTTTGCCGGGGCGTCACATACCTGGAGCTGGATGGGGCTGAGTCCCGACGCGGCCGCAGCTGCCATGGTGGACGGGATGAACTGCATGGGGTAGTTATCACCTGTGAAGAGAGAGACAATGCACGCAGGTTGAGACAATGAGCGGGCCCAACAGCGCCGAGGCAAGTGCCAACACGGGGGCCCCTGGCTGGGGCCCGGGGTGTGTTTTTCGCTCGGTGCCGTGCCCTGTCGCGCCCTCCCTCCCTGCCTGGGCGCCGAGCCAAAACATCTGCCACTGACAAAGGGCTCAGCTGAGCCTCGGTGCAGCGGGTTCAGAAGCAGAGCGCAATCGCCAACCTGTCTTTTGTTTTTACGAGTCTTTGGTCTTTGTCTCTGTGTTTTGTCTGTGAGAGTGTGTGTGTGTGTGTGTGTGTGTGTGTGTGTGTGTGTGTGTGTGTGTGTTTGTGTGTGAGAGTGTGTGCAAGTACATTGTGTAGGACTATGCGAGCGTTCATGATGGATATCTCTCCAAACACGAGCGATTACAGTTGCGAGGGCGGACGTGTTGGCTCTGGCACTCTGCATGCCAGTTAACTCCTCTCGCCATTGTTCCAGAGCGCCATTGTTTCTTTTGGGAGGGATCCTTTGGCAGCAGAGGGGAGAGTTCTTGTACCAGAACTGGTTAGAACAAGTGTACTGCTACAATAACAAGGACAACAAACACATTCTGATCCCCTTAGCGACATTACAGAGCTGCACGGATATACACAGGCAGTGTGGATACTGTGTTGTTGTTTTTTCAAACCATTGGGTTCTTTGGCGAGCCGCTGTTGAGTTTGACAGACAGGCATATAAAAAAAGAAGAGGGGAGGGGGGGAGCTTATGATTGATGTCCAGGGGGGTGTCAAGAGTGTAACTGAGTACCAGAAGCTTTCACACACACGGCCCCTGTGTGTTGAGACAGACAGAACAGCCCCAGTGAGAGGAGACGGCACAGCACTGCCAAGGTGTGTGTGTGTGTGTGTGTGTGTGTGTGTGTGTTTGTGGAGGGTGGGGGGTGAATTGGCCTCTATTCAGACCCCACTTCTGCCTGTCACTTTGCCTCACAAACATATGGAGCCATTAAGCCCCAGGCACGAGGGGTAAATGTATATACCTTCGGTTTCCCCTCAACCTCCCCCCTCCCTCCCTTTCCTCCCTCCCTCCCTCCCACCCTGCCAGCGCTTTCCTCGCTTTGCAATCTTGTACAGCGCAGCACATTGTGATACAGGGGCCAGTGGAAATTAAATCCCCATTTAAGGGCAGGGGCGAATCAAATCACACACTGGAGAAGTGATTTGAAATCGGGCTGTGGGACCTGGGCCTCGAGAGGACGAGGAGGAGAAGGAGGAGCAAGGCGGCTCATTATTTCTCCTCTAGCCTTCTCGCGGTCCCACTCTGAAAGAGGACAAGACCAAACAAATCAACAGACTGGCGGATGGATGGATGGCGATATCATGTGAGACCAGCGAGGGATCAGTCAGGTGCCAAGTGAGGACATGTAACCTGCTGGGGGAACAGGGGGGGGGGTCTGGGGGGGTCCGCTCTGAGGGGGGGGGCGCCTGAGTCAGACTTCCAGAAAACTCCGGGCCCCTTGCCAGTCAGGCGTCTGAAGTGCACTGAAACAGTAGGAGGGTTGAAAGGGTGCCGGGGGTCCTGGGCCAGACCTGGCTCCCATGCCCAGGAGCCCGCAGCTGGGCTGGGGGAGGGTGTTGGGCCACGGGGACTCCATCGCGGGGAGTCTTTTTCCCCAGCATGACTAGAGTGGGGAGGCTCCATTTCACAGGATGACTTTCTGGGGGATTAGTATTAGTCACCTAACCTGCTGATGGCTGTGATGGAGGGATGAGGTGGGGGGACAACTAGGATCCGAGGCTGGGGCTGGCGATGGGGCGCGGGGCTGGAGCGGGGGCCAGGGCGAGGGGTGAGGGGAGTGACAGACAGGCAGGTGAAAGAAGCTTTCCCTGCCCTACGCACCATTCAAAGCAGCCTGACACTGAGGGCAGGGACCCTCTCCTCTACTTTGGCAGTAATCAGTAAAGTTAAATGACGTTTTCCTATTTCTTTCGGAACCCCTTCCGATGAAAGAACAAGAACAATTTGCACAGGAATGCCATTGAAAACGGGAGAGAAAAGAAGACCTTGCGAGGATGAATAGACGCCGGAGGACCTCGGCGGCCCCTCTCTGTAACTCCCCGCGTGTGTTCCATCCGCCCTGCTCCCTACAGCGAGGTCCCAGCTCCGACGTTGTCTAACGGCAGCCGTGGGAGGATAACGGCTCCTCCCCAGCGACCACAGGGCCATTCCGCCCTCCATTAGGGCCCCTCGCACTAAGGGCCTCTCCCCACGCCTATTTGTTTAAAGGATGACCCCGCCATCCGCCGACAAGCACAGCCAGAGCCCCGGCCTCTGAGACGGCCTGCCCAATCGCCGTGGCGACGCGGCGGGCGGGGACGGGGGTTATAAGCCGCGGCTCCCGGGAGTGGGGCCCTGTAATGATGTCATCAGATGAGTGTGCCTTAGCCTGGGCGGTCATGGCCGTCGGCCCCAGCGGTCTGCTCGGTGGGGGTATGACACTCAGCCCACGTCGGAGGGCGAGACAGAGCCGAGCTTTAGCTATTAAAGTCGGCTCCGTCCTACTTCCTTGGTGAGCTCATGAATAATGCAACGAGTCCACACAGGGCCACCCCCTACCCATGATTCCATAATCGCTCCTGTTATTTGAAGTAAAACATTCCCTGTGTCAGAAACCTCCCTCCATACACACACACACACACACACATACACACACACACACACACACACACACACACACACACACACACACACACACACACACGCACGCACACACACGCACGCATTGACGAAATCACTGTGGCAAAATGAGACGAGTGCCCTCAGGCGCTTTGTTTAAGCTGTCATGGCTCCGCAGTTCCAAAATAGCTGACTTTCCCTCTGCTCCTGTGGTTTTATAGTTAATTTATTAGCCGCACTACCTAGCGCACTCTACAACAGCCTTCTATTCACCTGCTGAACCCGTGCTTTTCCTCTTTATTCCTTCAGCCTTCGTGTTTAGAAAAACGACTCACAACAGCCTAGAGCCGGTAGGCGATATAAACATGGTGTTCTTGTTACCTTTCAGCTCTACTTCCTTTCTCCTTAACCTCTGACCCTGTCTTTTACCTGTCGCCTTAGAAGTACCCCCATGTTTTTCTGCTCTTTGTATGACTATGGTCAAGGTGAGGGAAAGAAACCATGGGTGCGGACCTTTCCAATCCTCCAGCTCAGGAGCTGAACCAGGCCAAGCCAGGACCGGCAAAGGGGCAGAGTGGCTGGCTATGCGGCAAGCGATAGACCCCTGTGATATTTAACAACAGAGGTCCACGGTCACCCATCTTAGATTCCTTGAAAACAAACCAAACAAGGCCACGCAGGAGGCTACTCTGGCAGGGGCCCAGTCGACATGTTGCAGCGATTTTCCCACATTTGGATTTGGAATTCGCCTGGCGTGTGGAGCCGTGCGACAAAAGGGAAGCGAGGAGGGAGGACGTGCTACCACAGGCCCTGGGAGCGGAGGCTGCCTCAGGTCAGACCATGTGCCCTGCCTTACCCCTGCCTTACCCCTGTCTTACCCCTGTCTTACCCCTGCCTCACGCTCCCCTCCAACTCCCTCCGTTCCAGTACTAAACAAGGACGTAGAAAACAATTGTAGCTGGAATAAATACTGGAGTGACCAGGTAGGGGAAGGAGGCAGGCTTGCTCTGTGTGAGTGATTGTGCAGGTGGCACTGTGTTGCTGTACTCCCAGACACTGATTACAGCCGGGCAGAGCGGCGTGGTTCTCAGCTCCAAAGCCATGTTGATATTCCTCGGCTCCCCCAGCACTATCTCTCTATTGTCCCGGCCTGCTGCGCCCCCAAGGCCTGCAGTCCAAGGTGAGGCCGAGTGGCGGACGTCATCGCGGCCGGCCTCACTGGAGGGAGGGCACGCGTCATGCGCCACGGAGGCCTTTGATGCTGCAACCCCGATTGGCTTGAGGAGATAAGCCCCGTTAAATAGAGAGGATGAAATCTCTGGCCTAGGACTTGAAAGGGAGCTGGCTTCTAATGCAATTCAAGCACAACACTGTGATGGGGTGAGTTGGGAATAAAAGATAAGTGATGGTATCGGTACGGAGAGGAGCTACGTGAAGGATGAGTAGGCAAATAGAATAATGGAGGAAAGAGAAAAGACACCCGGCATACCTGGCTTGTAGGACATTCCCGGTGGGAAGAGGAAGCCCTGCTGGGCGGCGGCGGCGGCGGCCAGAGTCCGCTGATCGTGTGGGAAGATGGGGATCATGAGCGGCGGCATGTGACCCTGGACCTGCTGAACACAAAGGGAAGGGGAGGGAGATCAGAGGGAGAAATCCAGAGGGGGGAGGGGTGGGGGGACCCAGATCACAGCCCGCCCTAACGCGTCCTGACAGGGGGAGCGCGCTCCGCTGCCGAGGCCTCCGCGTGTGCCGGCACAATGCCTCACTAATCCACGGCGCGATTCCACACCGGAGCACATCAAAGAGCCGCACGCGCATTGTTGTGTGTTGATGTGGGGGTTTGCAAATGGGGAGGGGGAGATAGAGAGTGAAACAGGGTGAAAGGGACAACATGTTGCCTGGTTACTGTAGTTTGAGAAGGTTACAGCGTGTAATGTAGAAACGGGGAGGAGAAGACACACTCGTGTACACAATCACATGATGACTGAGAGGAGAAGATCAACCACCATGCTCCACAGTGCTATCCCAACTTATTTCTAGACTAGTAGTTATACCAGGCAATAAAAGCTAGGGCAAATGTGTGATTTACAGCAAAGGCTTTCAGTCCAGAAAGCGCAGTCCCTTGTGCCATTTTACTTTGACATGCAGAGATCCCTGCTCCGTCGCAGGGATTCAACCTTCACCAGGAGATGGCTGACACTGTTGGAAACCTCGACAGCAATAAGACCAATGAGAGGGAGACTAAGGAGGGTATAAACATGTGCTTTGTAGGCTGGGTGAATATCCAGTGTGTGTGTGTGTGTGTGTGTGTGTGTGTGTGTGTGTGTGTGTGTGTGTGTGTGTGTGTGTGTGTGTGTGTGTGTGTGTGTGTGTGTGGCGTATAACTTAGACACAGGTTGAGATTGGAAGCAGGCCCCAGTCCAGTCAGGATGGACCATCGAGGGCTGACCTGCCAGACGACCGAGCCCACCTCAGGGGAACCCGTCTGGGAGCTGCTTAATGAAGGTCATGCCCCCCAAAATAAACACTTTACACAACCTTCCTCCATTCATACCCCCTTCAAAATCACCCCCCCCCCCCAAAAAAAAAAGGAAGAAAAAAAAGAGTGGGTCTGGGTGCAATTACCACCGTAGCATTGGGGCATGAAATCAACCTGCTCCGACTGACGACTTTCCCCCGGCCTTTCTCGCTGAGGTCTGCTTATGATCCCCCGCTCCCTCAGCCTGTGCGTCCCCCTGGTGAGCCCTGCCTGGTGGACTCGGGGCCCGCTCTGGCCCCGCTCGCCGTCAAACCAGCAGACCTTCTCAGACCCGCTCCATCGATCGGCCCAGAGATGCAGAGCTCGACGGGAAAATGAAATAAACAGTGACAGTTTTTTGTCTACTGAGCCTTTTTTTTCTTCTCTTTTTGAGAACTGCAAGTGTGGAGAGTACATTATAAAAGAGAATGAAAAAGTATGTAATTACTATTTTTTTCCTCTCCTGTAATGTGAAGCGTATTTCCCATAAAATGTGCTGGGGCAGGAGAAATACCAAACGACCTAGGAGACTCGCTAGAAATGACCTTACATATTTGGTGTTTGGGTGTGTGTGTGTGTGTGTGTGTGTGTGTGTGTGTGTGCGTGCGTGCGTGCGTGTGTGTGTGTGTGTGTGTGTGTGTGTGTGTGTGTGCTCCATCTAGGTTTTCCAGGCAGGGCAGATGAAAGATGGCTCTTGGCGTCGCGTGCGTCGGCCATATGGAGAAGACGCAACGCTGAGTGTCATAACATGAGGTGGGGCCGTGACAGACAGGAGGCAGGGATACGCCGCGCGGCCGTGTTCCTGGACCACCAAACCCGACGAGGTCCTGTTTCTCCACGACCCAGGCGACCACGCGCCGAGGCAGCGCGCGCCTTGCTCCTCCCACGCCGTGCCTCATTCTAGTGTGGCAGTCCCCGCCGTTCGCTTGCTAAGCCCGCTCAATTGTGATTAACCTTGTTCCCATTAAAGCGGCAAAACGAATCAAGCTAAAGCCCGGGTGTTAGCGAGAAACAGCTGCTGCTAATATGGAACAAAAGTGGAACTGCTCTTCTGTTAAACAGCATTCCGTTCCCATTACGCTCTAAACATCTCACCTTCTCTCCTAAGTTCAACACTTCAAATTGAACCTAACACCAGTAAATATTTCAGGAGCGTCAATTTCTTCATACATATGCATATGCGTACATATGTTCTCCTTCAATTATACAATCAGAACCTAACGAGATATACAGGTGCTCACAAAAGACTAATGGGCAAATGTGTGAATATCATGACAATAATTAGCTGAATCTAATTGGAGTAAAATACCATTTCAAGAGTCTATGCTTTTACGCAACGATAAACGAAGTGCTGAAAATTCAGGATGCTATATTCTTGCGAAGAAGAAAGATAACAACATCTATTCTAAGACGTTACTTATATATATATATACATATTCATAAAACAGAATAAAGTGTTACACCAGAGACAACCAGAGTGTACTGTATCATTCAGGTGAAATAAGTGTATTGAGTTTGAATGGCTCTGATTTATGCAGTAATGAGCTCCCAAA
>JAVQJS010003663.1:0-14281 GCA_036024795.1 Galaxias rostratus | reverse complement strand
TTGCTCGCCTATAATCATATTTCCTATCAGCAGAGCTAAAGCCAAACTCAGTCACACTACTGCCCTCAAGTGACAGTGGGAGGTACTATGGCTTTGGTCTTTCAGAGTCTCTTTCCTTGCATTATTCATATGGTTTGGGCTTTTAAATCAAAGCTGGTGTCACATTCAGTCATCTGTAAAACACTCAACACTCTCAATCTTGCATCAGCGACATTTAATAAGCAGTGAGAAAGCAATCTGCACAGTAGAGTGGCCTGCATTGTGTTCCATCTGTTTATGTCATAAATGAAACCCAAAAACTTAAGATCAATCTTGAAGAGTTTGGCAAGCGGTTGGAGGCATTCTGAGAGACTTTGAAATAGTCTTCGGAGCAACCTCTCTCAAATTCTTTCCCTCCTTTGAAGACAGAGGATGAAAGGCTAGCCAGGGCCCAAGAGTGTGTACTTAATGGTGGCTTACTGCAGTGTGTGCCATTGTAAATGCCTTCTCTATTCCTGTTCTTTTTAAAAGCAAACACAACAAATGACTCATCACTTTCTCTACCTCGCCACAGGTTTTCAGCAGAAACACTATTCTAACATGTATGCTTCCTCAGCCTTCCAAGCACATGGGTATGATAAAATTCTGGTTAATGGTTGTGTTATGCTACACAGATGGGCTTGACCACATATCCCTCTAACCTGTCCTTTTCTATAGGGTGTGAGCTGTACTAAATGATGTGATAGATGGGTAGTGCTTTCATTTCCTACCCGCTGCTTGGGACATTAGGGTGATGACTAGCTCTCCTCCAGCTGTGTGATAGGGCCAATGCTGACTCCGGGCTGACTCGTTCTGCCTAGCCGAGACCCATAGAAACAAAGGCACTCAAAGATACTCACAGATGGATAATGAGGTCACGGAAGACGTTTGTCGCACTTCCACAGTCATAGCTACTCTAGCTCAGCCCCATCACTGCTGACTCAGAAAGGGACAACATTACACTCCGGGAAATCGAATCCGGAAAGAGTGATGTCTTCACTAGGAGCATGGACGGCTTGGTATTTTTTGTTTTGCGCTCATGGCCACTTATGTTGAGATTCGTCGTTGATTTTAACCTTTTAATTAAGAAATTCCGTCTGTCTATTTTCAAACGTTGTTCATGATTAAATTCTTAAAGTGCAGGTGGCAATAGGAAATCTCAAGGGCCCATCTGTTTTTGACAGATCCTAGAGACATATCTATTGCGCAACTACTGAAAAGCCTACACAGAGGTGTCAAAAAGTGAAGTTTTAGGAAACAGCCGAGCACGACAGGGTAAATGTGAGGCATATCAATGTTCAACATCCTCGTGATTCAAAAGACAGAAGCCAAGGATGGCCATCATCTCTGTCCCTATCCTCAAACTGGCTTGCTGCCAATGAGACATACATCAATATGATTACATCTCACAAGCCCCCAACAGACTTCTAAGCAGCTCATGTTCCATGCAAAGCACAGCAGGGCAGGCAATTTACGAGCATGTCCATTCTGATAGTGTGTCCACTGTACGTAAATGCTGCTTATATCATATGTCTGTGATCAATAATGAATGAGACTGTGTATCCCCTTATCAAATCAAAAAGTGTACAGTACACACTAAGGCCCTTATTTAAACAAAGTTTATTTAAGGACAATAATACTGTCTTTCTGGAACAGTCAAATGACTGTACACCTTAAATACGTAGTACATCTTTTCAAACAAACAGGCACACAAAACCATCCCACCACATCAACCGGAGAATCTGTGACTCTGACTGAATGTTCATGAGATCATCTTCTTTTGACTAGACGATCTGCTTCGAGTACATGTCATTTTCAAGTCAGTTGTTTGGACAAGATAAGCGTCATTAAATATCTATAATATTATATAATATAATATATAAATATACATATACAATATATATATATATTATATAATATATATATATATTATAAATCTCTATCAGTCACTGAGAGATAATGGTTGTTAGTAAAGTTAAGTGTCTGAGAATAGTTTTGGACAGAGTAAAAGTGTAGTTATAACGTCAATATTTTCCTTGTATTTGTTTTGTTCTTTCAGATTTAACATTAAACAGAGTTATAAAGTGCCAACATCACAACAACCACAACAACTCATTCTATTAGTAGATGAAGATGCTGTTTGCCTAACAGCTCATCTTCTGATTCAAGTGAGTCCAGAAGGTAGCAACTTAAAACTAAACTCATATCATTATGAGAAAAACCTGACAGCTCATCTTAGAAAAACAATGAAGTGAAATCATATTGCTAAATCAATCACAGCACATGGCAATCATCGACACGGTAGGATGCCGTTGTCAATGGAGTTTTTCTCCTTTCACATGTCTGTACAGTAGTTCAAGCCAAACCCACAGGAGACCAAAAAAAAGGTTGCAATTCAAATCTCAATGACCTAAATTGCTATTTGTTAAATTCTCATAATCCTATCCCTGCAGTTAGAAAACAATCAAATAAAATACGGCAAAAATATTATTTTTGCACCAAACTTTTCACAGCTAAAAAAGACACAGCAACATTGAGAGGTACACTACAGTAATTTTGGCAAATGAAAATCTGTCAGTGCATAATGTGCATGGCATTAGTGGACAACATTCATCTCACTAGATCATTGTACTTGTACTGAAATATTAAAATCTACATGGAGTACTTGGTTTTAACCTAGACGCATCTATTTAAGTGTCTATTTTATATAACTATGTAACTATGTCAGGTGGCCTGTCAAATTAAGCAGGTTCCTCCACAGCCTATGCCACCGGTATGCGACCTTGGCCTGGCTTTGGGAAGAAAAGCAATGATAATGCATCAATACAGAGAGCTTGCGCTAAAACATGGCTTGAGCGTGCGCCTCCCCTGCTGAATCCCCCCCCCCCCCCCCCCCCGTCTTCTCAGGCAAAGAGCGTAGTCAGTTACTTGGACAGATCACAGCATGGCAGTGTCTTTCAAAGCACTTACACACTCTACGATGTTAGTTCAAGAGGGCTGCAGTCTTTTGATGTCTGAGATGAACGTGCAACAGTACAAAATCCAGCTGACCGACATATTTTTTACCCCACTTTGGGACAGAACATGAGCAATGTGGTACTATGAGTCTGTGAGCATGGTGTTTATGTCAGCTAAAGGCCAATGCTCCCAATGAATGACCTACTTTCACTATTATTTACAACGATTCTGTTCCAACACCTCTCTGCCAGCATTGGTAAAGTCCCCGCTCGCAGTGAGGGTAGTCAGCCTTTTCCTTTAAGGCAACATTTTAAGTGCAGGATTCCTCCGCATACAGTATATAACCTCCAGTAGAGTCTGTATCGCTTAAAAAAAATTAAGTTACACATAGTAACAAAATGGCGTGAACTATCAAAACGGTATGTGTACCATGCAGACTTTTTAGATCGCACGGGGAACAGCGACTAGACAACGCAAAACTGAATATCCTTAAATATTTTAAATATCTCATATCTATATAGAACTTTAGGAGGCAAAAAAAGAGGACACAACAGACACTTGTGCTTGTTTTAAGTAAAGGGAGCCATGTTTTGAGCAATGCTGCCGGGCGTAGACTGGTGCCTTGTTGGTTGAGTGAGACCTCACAGCTTGAGTCGACGGCGAGCGTCTGGATCAGTACTCCGTGTCGGAGCCGTCGGCGGCGTCCGTGTTGCGGGACAGCATGTAATTGTCCATGTCGATGGAAGGACAGTTGTGTATGGAGTAGCGCAGGCGCTCGGCCAGGATGGCCTGGCTGGTGTAGGGTGGCAGGCGCAGCTGGAAGAAGCAGGTCTGGGCCGTGGGGAGGCCGTTGATGGGCTGGGCACAACAAGAGAAGACAAAAGCGGTGTCAGATAGTTCAACCTATAAAAGATCTGGCGAACAAAGAACAGTGCAAAAACATTCTTCACGGTACACCTTTTAGTCAGATCATTTCTGCATGTGGAGTGATCTCTAGTAGAACAACAAAGCAGTCCGAATGACAAACAAACAAAAGCTACGCTTCCTCCATGAAAAGGCTTCGGGATACTTGCCATGGCGTGCACCAGGGAGAAAGGGTAACTGTTACTTCCATGCCTCACCCTGTCGACTTTGATGATCTGGAACTTCTGCGTGATGTCTGCCGGGTTGGAGGGCAGCCGGGAGCGGCCCGACACAAAGCGCAGGAAGAGCACCCGCTCCTCGTTGGTGAACTCCTCCAGGCTCTGCCACAGCCAGGCAATCAGCTGGTGGGTGTCGGTGATGTCGCGGTAGCGCACCACCTTCTTCAGCGTCTCCACAGAGACCTCGGGCAGGCCGCAGACCAGCTGCTCCAGCTGCCGGGCGGTGAGGAGGGAGAGGAGGGGCACGGGGATGATGGTGGACATGCCCTCCCTCACCGCCGCCACCTAGGGAGCAGGGGGCCCAGCGGCGTTACCACGGAAACGGCCGGCCGATGCAAAGATGAATGTCAGACGCAGACTGTCGCCAGCCTGATACCATCTACTGTATAGCTACAGACTTCCAGAAAGAGAGCTTTGCATTGCTCTTAAGGGAATGTGCGATAAGGAGTTGCATGATAACAGTAGACCTCTCTACAAAAACAGTTTAAAAAGGAAACATCTCCAGGAAGTACAAGTCACACGTAAACATGCACGTCACAAGCATATTTAAACTCAAGAACAGAATATGGAAAATAGCTTGCGAATTATACACTACAAGGTTAGACTTATCGGTCTCTCTCATAGATTCCAATGTGTACAAAGTGCACTTTCAGGTACAGTAATTGGTCTTGAGGCACTAAAGTAGACCTATTTTGGTGGCCAAGACCTTTTTTTTTTTTATGTATTAATTTTTACAGATTTTGGATCCTTCCTCTCTAAGGCGTGTAGAGCTGTCATGTCCTTTGGGAGTTACCTGCGAGTCCATCTCATGCAGCCTGTACTCCAGGGCCTTCTCCACGTACTCCGTCCTGTTGGAGAAGTTCAGGGAGATGTTGCGTCCCCCAGGGACCACAGGCACCAGCTTCCCGTCCGCGCTGTGGGCCACAAACGAGTCCAGTGGAATCATCTGAGGAACACAGAGCACTCATTGGACAAGGCTTGGGAATGACTCGTATAGTGTCCTGGTTTGAATACAATCGCCTAATGAGTAAATTAACCATAATCTAAAGGATTGGTGTTTGCTGACTCGAGTCAGACACTATTTTTAAACATACATCTTCTCTAATCATTATTTCAAAATACTGCCCCGAAGAAATACAGATGGATCCGCTATTGCCATCCCTCCTCACCACGGGGAAGTTGTCCTCGGTGATGTCCGTGTTGTCCAGGTGCAGGATGCCCTGTAAGGAGCGGTAGGTCAGCAGGTCCACCTCCTCCAGGTCCGCGCCGCCCAGCGGGATGGTGCAGAGCTGCTTCCACACCCAGGGTGCCAGGTGCAAGTCCAGGGGCTTCTTGGTGCGGATAGCCACCGCCATGAGGATGCCCAGGAAGCGGAACTGGACCATGTGGTCCTCCGACGCGGCCGCTGGATTCAGCAGGAACCTGACGGAGTCATGGGGGAGGGGAAGCGGAGGTTTATGGAGCGACTTTGAGCCCCGTTCTCAAAATGGACGCCGTCGTAAAAGTTTTCCATTGACGCCGCCTCTATTATCGAATGATGGATGGCGAGCCAAGAGATAGATTGATTCTACTTTATTGAATCTCCTTGAAGCCTCGTAAAGATGATTGACTCACCGGTCTGTGTTGCTGCCTATATCAGTGGAGCTGTTAGGCGTGTGAATGAGAAGGTCCACCACACCCGACTGCAACTCCTGATCAACAGAGGAATTACTATTAGGATTATGCAAATCTATTAAAGCCTACTTGTCTATTACACCATAATCACACACACTTTGAGAGGCTGTGATAGCTATTTTGTGGCATAAATACAAATACAAAGTATCCATGTCTGGCCCACCTGGCACATCTCAGTGATGGTGTCGTCAAACACCCCTCCGGCGTCGTCCGCTCCCTCCCCCACCAGCTTCACCTTCCAAGCCCTGGACGGCAGGCGCAGCTCCAGGGGATTCAAACTCACCACCTGCTTGGCGATCTGCACAAAGATGGGCTTGCTGGAGCGCCCCCTGCAGGAGAGGAGGACAACGCTTGAAAACGACCTTCGGCTCCAACAGACGCAGAGTGACGACGAGAAAGTTCCCATGATCTCCCGTGCAAACCGGGCAAACCTATTTTGGTCTGTGATTTATGTGTGTCGTAGTCACTATGTAGTGTAGTCCTATCAGATCACAATGGCTGGCCCTGGGTATGAGGGCTACCTGGTGGAGATCCTCTTGACGGTGATCTGTGGCCCGTAGGTCTTGCCCTGGGTCATGGTCCTGCCGATGGAGCGCACCAGAGGCAGCGTGTTGACCTTGGGGGACAGCAGTCCCCTGAGCTGGCCCTGCACGATGGCTGCTGTTCCTGAGCTGTAGCGAGACGCAGACGCCTGGATGGAGGGAGGGTGAAAAAAGAGGAGAGGAGGAGGGAAACGCATGAAATAAAACACACGCCATTGTAAACCCAAGCCCAAGCAACGACAAACAGGCTTATCCCTCAGTGGCGATAAAAAGGCGCGCTCCATCATCCCAGAGCATTTATGTGGCTAAAACGGTTACGTTTTAAGTGCATCTCAGCCAGAGCAGATGGAGATGGCTCTCTGGAGAACAGTTTACCTGGTTTCTGGGGTCCAGGTTGAGCAGCCTCCAAGACCTGTACATGAGGTCAGAGAAGTGGTAGAGCACCCTGAGGCGAGTGTTGAGGATGTCGGGGCTGCAGTCCTTCAGAGCGTTGTACTGGGGAGGAATGGACTGCGGGAGGCCCAGCTGCAGACTGCCACAAGAATCTGGTGAGGATTGGGATTGGGCACGGGTTCATTGTTACGTTGGAAGGAAGTATAGTTAAACAGGAACAATGGTGTGTATGATTGTGTGCGTTGTGCACATGTGTACGTGCGGGATGGTATGCCGGTACCAATGGATTTAGCCGTGGCCGAGGGAGCGGTCCATGCAGAGGTGTGGCAGCGCCCTGCAGAGACCTGACGGATGTTCTTCCCCTGGAGGGCTGTGATTAGCGTGGGCTCCTTCACTGGGTTGGAGTGACCGAGGCCCAGCTGGAACAAAGCCGGGCACGGGCACACGCACACGCACAAACACACACACACACACGCACGCAATGTCAATGTCTTATGCTTTACATACGTACAACCCTTTTTAAAGATTTAACAACAAAAATTTAAGTCTGCTAAATGTCAGCAGTTCATTGTGTCACTCAAATGAATAAAATCAACCTCATAAAAACACCTATGCAAACATTGTTTCTGAAACGCCAGGCCTCAGTAGTGCCGGAGACATGACGTTCTGTCACTAAACAGAACTCGGGCCGTGGCCTTACCTGGCCCTCGCAGTTGCAGCCCCAGGCGTAGACGTCTCCGGTGGAGGAGAGAGCCAGGACATGCTCACAGCCCACGGCGATGTCCTCCACAAACACCCCCTCCAGGGCCGGCACCACCTGGGGACGATTGTGGTTCTTCAGCATGGAGTCCGGCAGCCCGATCAGACGCTCTGGGAGACACGCCAAGCAGACGGAGATCAGACGTGACAAGTTAGGAGGAGGGCGATTTCTGCTAGTTTGGATTTATTTTTTAGGGGTGAGGAAGATTGTTATGACAACCTTCACGTCACGCCCCGGTAGCATAAGACTTTCGGGTGGAAATATTGCCCAATTATTGTCACATTAAATATAAGAAATATATCTTTCTTCCATTTATGAGGCGGACTAAGAGCCTTAAACGCGTTGTGGCTAACCTTGTCCAAAAGTGTAAACGTGCCCGTCATTAGCCAGGACCACGGAGAACTGCGTTCCACAGCCAATCTTCCTGATCCCCTTGTTGCACAGCTGCTCCACTTTCTAAAGAAGGCAGAGACAGCGAATCGTCCGCGTGAGTGAGCATTTCCCTACCCGCCAGTTCAACGGCGCCACACTCGTATTGATTTTCCCCAGTGAAAACCACTGGGCCAAAACGACCCGCTTGTGTTCCCAGGGACACGGCGTGCCAGGCTGGGCGGCGAGGTAAAGGGCTTGGAGTGTGACACCGTGCCGGGGATGCACAGCGGAGAGGAGCCATGTCTCCCCCCGGGCCATACCTGAGGGTAACACTTGACCGTGCAGGGACCCGTGCCCAGCTTGCCGTAGTCCCCGTCTCCAAAGGCCCAGATGGTCATCCCGTCGGAGGACAGCACCAGAGTGTGGTTGATACCGCAGGACACCTGGACACAGAGGAAACGCAGACGTCACAGGGAGGTGTACCAACTGTGGGCCAACTGTCATTGAGGAGACACTTACATACAGCATACTGCACATGAACCCAAAATAAAACCAAATGAGATATAAGGTATAAAATATAAGATATAAAACTAGCACTGAGGTGATCGTCCTCATAGAGACATGCAGGAGAATTTTTGAGCTCATAGCTCCAAGCCCGTCGTCCCCTGTGACGGTCTGACTTTACCTGTCCGATGTGATAGCCTTCCAAAGCCGCCACCCTCTCGGGCAGCATCTTGTTGGAGGTCGACCTTTGACCTAGCCGCCCCGAGTCTCCACTGCCGAAGGTGAACAGCTTACCATCCACCGTCACAACAGCCGAATGTTTGAAGCCACAGGCAAGCTAGACAAGAGAGAGAAAGACACACTGTGGTAGCAGTAATTCAACCCTAAACACTTAGAACACAAGAACTCTAGTAAAAGGAAAGAAAGGCACAGTTAGAAGGGAATCAGGAGAGGTTGCTGTAAGTAGATGGAGTCTTATTCTATTGACAGCAGTGTTTTTTTGTTTGGGGACTCACCTCCACCACCTCCTCTCCCTGCAGGGCCTCTATCTGCTTGGGCCTCCTCTGTCGCTCGCTGTTGCCGTGGCCCAGCTTGCCGTAGTCACCGTCGCCCCAGCTGAACACCTCGCCCGTCTCCGTGAGCGCCAGGGAGTGGCCATCAGAGCCGCAGGATGTCACCAGCTGGGTCACCACATAGCCTGTGGGGTCAGAGGGTCAACGTGTAAAATCCCCAACATAACTAGCACTAACTTATTTACGTAACTTTTTGTTTGTATAAATCAACTCAATATTCAAAAGCATGTGTGCTCCGAAATGAGCTGGCCGCGATCCGGTGACCGTGGCCTGCAGCTGGACGGCAGCCTGCGGAGGCGGCTCACCTTGCAGGGCAGAGATGACGGTGGGGGCATAGAGGTCGTCCGAGTTGCCCTGGCCCAGCCGCCCGTAGCTGCCCTCCCCCACCGCCAGGACAGTGCCGCTGGCCTGCACCAGGAACGTACAGTTCTGTCCACACACAACCTGGTGAGGTAGCAGGTCATTATCAGCAAGGTGAGCTGGCTATTTTCAAAACAACGTCGAAAATAACAAAAAGGTTTTGTTGACGACAACACAACCGAAGGGTTTTTAGAAAGTCAGGGAATGCATATTTTAGGGTTAGCCCCTGCAGGGCACCTGTTGTGTCTGGGAGAGCGAGGGGGCGAGGGTGGGGACCATGAGGTTGGTTCCTGCATCTGCCAGTTGACCGTGGCGACCGTTGCCCCACATGTACACCTCGCTCTTCCCTCCCTGCTGCCAGTCCTACAGAGAAGGAGACAGCCAAAAAACACATCTTGACGTTGCATTTCTTTGGGAGTAAATAGGTGGAGAGAGAACAATCTGAAGGACAATCTACATCTTTGAATAGAAGTAAAATACTAGTCAAGCAGGATAGAAAATGCATAGCACATCCCTAAATATAAAAAATGTACAATAACGTAAGCATGTACACTAATACAATCCGCACATTTAAATGCATTTAAAATTCTACCTCAGGTCTGGTTGTGGCCCACGCCATCAGCTGTTCATCCATCATGAAGCTCCACTTACTGTTGTCCTACAGGGCAGAGAAAGGATCGACGTGATTGGCTCTCCCTAAAGATACTATTATTATATTTCTATTCCAATTACAAAAAAGCTATAATTTGCCAACTCGTCCTATGAATAACACACACGCACACACCCACCCCCACACACACACAAACACAAACACAAACACAAACACACACACACATAATGATAGCCTTCTCACCAAAGGCTTGGTGACCTCCACGACGCCCGTCTCCTGGAACTCGGGCACGGTGAAGGACTCTGGGAAAATGGTTCCGCGGGCGAGGGCCTCGGCACTGCGGACGGTGGTGGCGTAGGTGGCCAGCCAGCTCCACTCCAGCGGGCAGGAGGAGTGGGGGGCGTCGGGCCCGGCGTGGTGAGGGGGCCGCGGACAGCGACACAGGTGCTGCTCCAGGGACAGCCCCACGGTCAGGGAGGCCAGGCTTTGGAGGAAGGCACTGTGGACCAGCTGGTCCCCCGCTGTGACGTGGTTCTGGAGGAGGCCGAGATTAACACACGATATCAGTAGGCACAAACACACACACACACACACATAATTGTATACACGTACACACCGAGAGGCATATCTAAACACACTGGCCCGCACCCACAAATACTGCCACTAAGTCGCATCAAGATCATAGAGGAGTCCTCATGACTCATTGAGGTGGAAAACGACTGTGAAATCCTTAGTGAGCTCATTTCCCTCAGGGGGCCATTCAATTTACCATGCAGGGGGAGAAAGAAGGGTGACCCGCCGTCCTACCCCTTCGACCATGTAACGTATGCACCCCAAAAAAAAAGCCTCTAAAGTCTCCCTATTCACTTTGCTCCGTTTGACAGCCAGAGTTATGCAGTGACCTATAAATGTGCCAGAGCCATAAAGGCAGTCCTTTTCGTCAGTATGAGGGCTTAGGAGCGTGAGAGGAGCAGCACAGCCCCATGAAACACAGCCTTTGTCGACATTGAATGAAACAAAGGTGTTTTAGGGTACTGTGTCATCTTTTCAGTTTAAACCCCTCGGGGTGTGCCTGCACCACAAAAGTCAAGACGCCAGTCTGTGGGACACCCAACCTCTCCATAGAGGACTGACCCGTTCATAGGTGTACTGCTCCTGCAGGAGCAAGGGCAGTCTCTCCAGGAAGACGGCCATGCACGGCGCCCGGTTGAGGCCCAGGATGCCCTGGTTCCGAAGGACGGTGCGGCAGTAGGCTAACACGTGGTTCTGACTGATCCAGTCTGGGCTGCAGTGGATCAACAGAACGTCCTGGGGAGGAGAGGGTGGCAGTTAGCACGGCGGGCTGCTCAGAATGGACTTTGGAGTCACTCAACTTGTTCTCTATTGAGTATATCTTACAATAATCTTCCAACATAGAACGACATTTCTACATCAAAGTACTGTGTATAACAGTATATGTGCAATGATAGCGGTGAGTGGAATTACCTTTGACCTCCCCGAGCAAGCAGCCACCCCTATGTTTGGGATCCATGTGGTACACACCACCGACCCTAAACCCGTCACAATAGTCTGTAGGACCGAACCATCCTGTAGGTTGGGGAACAAGTGTACTTTAAAACAACAAACCTAGTGACATAGCTATATCTTAATTGACAGAAACTCTTATTCTACATTGCTAGATTGAAAAGACGGCTGTTTGGGTAAGAGCACTGGTACTAAGAGTCTGACCTGCAGGGACCAAATATTGAGCAGTCCTCCAATGCCTCCAGAGACCAGAGCCAGCCCAGTGTGGCAGAACGACAGGGTCTTCACTGCTGTGATGTGCCCACTCAGTCTGAACACACATTTGGCACTGCCGCGCTGGGGAGACCCACACAGAGAGACAAACACACGACATTCACGGAGTTTGAAGGATTAAAGTGCAGCGGTGCAAAGCAGCGATGACGCACGCCGGACAGTGTAATGCGTCTCTGTGGATTTAAACAGAACCCCCACCACCACCAACCACCACCCGGAGCTGGAGGAGCCACTGACCTTGGTGCTGCTGCTTTTCTCCTGGCTCAGAGAGCTGCTTAGGAAACTGGGGACTGAAACACTAGTGCCCCCTTGTGGCAGAGTCCACACGTACACCAGGCCATTCTGGCAACCTCTAAAATCACAGAGGACATGGCTGATTATTAGTATCGATGGGCAGAAGGAGGCAGATAGTAAAGGAAAGCAAAATTAAGGAGGGGCGGAAACAAGATAAGATGGAATTTAATGAAGGAGAAAAACTAGGTCGCATAGGTGCCCCAGACAATACCACTAAAGTTGTTATAATATATAATCTATTTATATATAAAGCTACAAAAACCCCATGAGAAGCAACACGATGGATGTGCAACAAGGGCGCCGCGGGGACCCCACTCACACAGCCATCATGAGGCGCGGCTCCGGCCCCTTGCCAGGCAGCGGGCACCACTCGGCCGTGTTGACCGTGCCCGTGTGGAAGAGGGAGTGGAGCGTCATCCAGCTGCCCGCCGCGCGCCCCCAGATCTTCACCACCTCCGATCGGCCCATGGAGAGCAGCAGGTGGCCGGTGGGGTCCCACCTCAGAGCGCTCACGCTCTCCTGGAGAAGGGGGAAATGAGCAGAGAAAACTTTGAGAGAAAGCGGCTATTACAGGTGACAGAGTCTGACTCAGAGAGGTGGGCGTCGTCTAGACAGAAGCAGCGAAGGCCGGGATAT
The DNA here is from genome assembly GCA_036024795.1 of Galaxias rostratus. NCBI lineage: Eukaryota > Metazoa > Chordata > Actinopteri > Galaxiiformes > Galaxiidae > Galaxias > Galaxias rostratus. The sequence goes on along the minus strand of JAVQJS010003663.1, from coordinate 1,649 downwards.
TTTTATGACCAGGACGCCGGCGTGTAGGCGAAGAAGCCCTACGTCAAATGGAACCCTGAATTATGGAGTGACTCACAGGGAAGGCAGAGAGCAGCAGAGGCTGTTCCATCTCGTAGGCTCCGGCGGCGGCCAGCAGGATCTTTCCGTCAGGGTAGCCCACGGCAAAAGGCTTGTCCTCGCTGTGCCAGGCCACACACTGAGGGGCTGGGGAAGGGAAGCGGCAAAGAAACACTCAGCCCGCTGGGTGACCTAAACGCATGACGCAGTGACAACAAAGGCACTGGCAAAAATTTTATTCCACAAGTGGAGCATGACTACATTTCCACGTGACCTCCCCAGTTTGTCATCACGCCACCCGAGTTTCCTCTGGCGCGTTCCCAGCCTTCACCTTCTTTCCTGTGGCAGCGGACAAGTTCCGTGCTCTCCACGATGATGTCTTTCTCCCGCAGTGTGACCTGCAGCCAGCAGAGGGAGCCGTCCAGGCGGCCCAGCAGTAGGTTCTCCGTGGGGCTGTCGTTGGAGGCCCCGGGCGTTTGGCTGGCCAGCAGCAGAGGGTTGGGGGTCTGGGCCCAGCACAGGGCCGTCACCCACGAGCCCTGGGCCTCTACGTTACTCTGGGCTCCTGAGGGGCCACAATACAAAGCGTGGAGAGAGGTAAAAACAATGTTACCGTGCAAATTACAGGGAGGTTCCATTCCCTAATTAAGAATACTCTGCCTCTCCCAAAAAAGAACATAATTACACCGTAATTACATTGCAAGTTTCTAGATGTCACTAGATAATATGCATCTTTCTTAACATAATAAACAAAATTAGCAAAATTATTAACCTTTATCGGGGACGCCCTGTCAACAAATATAATGTATTCTGTATGATATTGATTAATTACACAGCGCTATGCACAGTAAGTAGTTAAGCATTTCTGCTGACAACAAGAGGTAGCCCCATCTGGGGAGGCAAGGCCATGGGGCAGGGGGGGGGGTGCACAGATGGACTGACCGTCAAGAGTCCAGATGTTGAGGTGCTTGTGCTGGAAGGCAGCCAGGAGGGAGCCCTCGGAGCTCCAGTAGACAGGTGACACCAGGTGAGCCCCGCCGGCCCTCTCGGAGCTCTGCCGGTCCTCGCTGGGGGAGACGGAGCCAGAACCACAGGGTGTTACTTTACCTCCACTACCTCTTATCAAAACCAGGACAAGTCATAACTTAGGCTTGACAACCTCATAATACCTATTAAAGCAATATTATGTCAGACAGAGTCATTCATTTCCGACAATAAATTTGAGCTGCTAACGGATAACATTAATTAGCATTGATTCAGAGCAACCCCGACCGCATATGAATGTATATTGACTTATTGGCCTCTTAGGACAAATGCATCAACCCAAATCTGGTGCGGGCACATTGTGGACTGGAGGCTGGGGTCTTACACGAGGCTGCAGGTGAGGGTGGCTTGTAGGTCGGCCGCGTTCTGGCTCACGTCCCACAGCCGCACCGTGCCGTCCTGAGCCCCTGTAGCCAGCAAGGCCTGCTCCCCGCTCCACGCACAGCTTGTCACCTATCCCACACACACACACACACACACACACACACACACACACACACACACACACACACACACACACACACACACACACAAAGATCACCAGATCA
>JAVQJS010003651.1:0-12387 GCA_036024795.1 Galaxias rostratus | reverse complement strand
TGTGTGTGTTTTTGTGGATGGGTGTGTGTATGTATGTGTGTGCATGTTGGTGTGTGTGTGTGTGTACACTATGGCAGTATGGGGACATTTCGGAGGGCACAAAATGCTCTCTGTCTGTTCAGTGTGAGAAAAGCAACTCTCTCTCTCAGCTGTTGATGAAACACCCACCCGACATCTTACCCCTCACACACACAAACCACACGCTCATCATTTCCACCTGAAATACACACACCCCACCCCTCTACCTCAAACACACACATAGAACATACAAACCACATAGACAAATTCTACCCTCACACATACAAAAATCATAAACACCCAACTTCTACCTCAAACACACAAAGCACACACACAAATTCTATCCCATCAAACACAGAAACCACACACACAAATTTTACCCACACATATACAAACCAAAAACACCCACCTTCTACCTGAAACACACCAAACACACACACACACACACACACAACTTCTACCCCCCTGAAACACAAACCACATACACCCAACTTCTACCCCTTCAAACACACAAAACCCACATACAAATTATCCCCCCCACACACACACACAAAGTATTTTTTTAACCATAGTTCAAATACAATTTCTACCCCTTCAAATACACAAGACAACAGTTTTGTTTTACCGTGTAGTTACAATATTGTCAAGGTGTTCTCCATTAATGAACCAAAATTGGGATCACTGGGCTTTTTGGTCCGGTCCACGAGGCCACACCGTCTCGACCCAGAAGGAGCAGGACCGATGGCCTCCTCAAAAACGTTTCCTTTCAAACGGAGACCCGTGGTCCCAGCCGACCAAGTCCAAGTGAAGAGGCCATGGTCGGAAACGGGCGTTTGAAGGACAACGGGAGAGAAAATGTCCGCCGGGTAACCATGGGGACACCGTTCTTTAATTAATTAAAATCAATCTCTTTTACAGTAATAAAGGGCCATTTTTGTTGTTATTATCTAACTGCTCTACCTTTTAACAAGACACTACTGGAAATGAGACCTAGTCTCAGTTGGTTAACCAGGAATAAATACAATATTTAACTGTGGTTTATGTTTGATAGCCATTTTGAGAGCCCTCTGTGACCCAGTATGCGTGAGGTTCTGTTTGGTGAACAAAACAACTAGTCCTTTCCAATCTGGTGAGTCCTTAACTATCCATTCAACATTTAAAAGAAACGTTGCTGGGATTCCTTTCGTTCTCATCCACCACACTAGAGGGCGCTCTCTAGAAAACACTGGTTCAGCGTGGACTTTGACAAGCGGAGACCCGATCCAGGCCCAGTGGCAGTGTCGGCCATCAAATTGACAGCGGGGTCTGTGCGGGGCTCTCCCTGTCTTTCTCCACAGCCTCACCACGCCGGACACACACACACACACACAGACACACACACTCTCTCTCAAAGACACACCCACAATCACACACACACACACACACACTCACACACACACACACACGCACACTCACACTCACACACACACGTCAAGATATGTGTTCATATGCACAGTTGCACAGTGAAACGCACCGAGTCAGCCCTTCAGCACCCCATCAGATTATCCTGTTTGTCATATCTAGGAGGACGGCATCAAATGGTGTCGGGAGTTTCACAACTGATGGGAACTGAAAGGGGGTGCACACACACACACACACACACACACACACACTTACAAACAAACACACACACACAAACGCACACACATAAACACAAACGCACACACACAACACACACACACACACACGCACACACACACAGCCCAAAGGTACAATAGAGGAGGCTGGAATCACACTTTGAACCAAGCACTGTGACCTACCACTATCAATGTCACTTGTGCGACGTCAACACTATGCAGACTTCTGTAATGTAAGCATGCATATTATTAGTAAACACTGCAGACTTCTGTAATGTATACATGAATATTACCAGTAAACACCATGCAGACTTCTGTAATGTAAAAATGTTTATTATTATTGAACATGATGCAGACTTCTGTGATTTAAACATGAATATTATTAGTAAAAACCATGCAGACTACTGTAAGGTAGATATGAATATTATAGGTAAACACTACGCAGACATTTATAATCTAGACATAAACATTATTCATACAGTCTCCACTGTCTTCATGCCTTTTTAAATCTAAATCTTAAACCTTAAATCTAAGTACTTTGCTAGTAAAATAAAGATTGTGGAGAACCTGTCTGATATCCATAATCGACTTTGTTTTAAATGCACTAACCTCGTGTAGAGCACCAAGCAGCATCTTATTGGTTGAAAACCTTTATGGACGAGATAGGCACCATGTGGTGGAGAGAGAGAGAGAGAGAGAGGAGGAGAGAGAGGGAGAGAGAGAGAGAGAGAGAGGAAGATAGAAAGAGAGAAAAAGAGAGAGAGAAAGCTAGCGAGAGAGAGAGAGAGATAGATAGAAAGAGAGAAAGAGAGAGAGAGGGAGAGTCATGCCACACCTGGAGTCTGCGGGAGGTGCCCAGGTGGGTGGAGTCCTGTGGAGTATTGACGGGCGGGCTCGGCCCAGCTCTGAGGTTCTGGACTCCACATGGAGCACTGGGCTCCGACGGTGGGGAGGGCGGAAGTATCAGCCGGGCAGAAGTTATCGTGCTCCACGCACAAACCAAACACATGCACGCACACACACACGCACACGCACCCACGCACATGCACACACACATATGCACACACACACACACACACACAACCACACGCACGCACGCGCACACACACATATGCACACACACACACACACAACCACACGCAGGCACGCACATGAAGGAACATGCATGCACACACACACTCACACTCACACACAAAATGGCCCCATCAACCCTAGCACAACAAATTCCGCTGTGGGATGTCTGAGAGGGGGTTCTGTCTGGTTATGGGAGATTACACTACAGGTCCGATTACATTTTAAAACAGTCTAAATTAAGTTCAACTCAACAACTTAAATGCCCAGCAGAGGCATTACCGATCCAGACTCATTCTTTCTATTCTCCACTATAGAGATGTTGTCAAATATTAATGTATAATTTAATTACCAATAAAACCGCATGGTGTAAAGATATTAACTTTCATATACATTGTTAATATGCTCTGCGCACAGACACACACACACACACACACACACACACACACACACACACAGGACCTCAAAGCAGCCAAACACAAACACACACACACACCCACACACACACACACCCAGGACCTCAAAGTAGTTAAATACAAGCACATATACACACACACACACACATACACACATCCACACACACACCCAAACACACACACAATCAATAGCACGTCCCATTAAAGGTGTGAATTCACTCAAAGCCCCCAGTGTCCTCCAGGCAGATGACAGACACTAGTGTGAGGTCACAGAGCAAAGAGTAGGTCAGCCCACAGTGACGGTATCACCACGGTAACGCTGTAATAAGGTCAGATGAGCGTCGGCAGCTCCAGGGCTAACTTAACATACTGTAAGTGGACCTGTGTGCGAGTGTGTGTGTGTGAGTGTTAGTGTGTGTGAGTGAGAGTGTGTGTGTGTGAGAGTGTGTGTGTGTGTTTTCTGAATGTAATTGGACCTTCCTGCGTGCATGTGTGTGTGTTTGTCCGCGTGTGTGTGTCCGCGTGTGTGTGTGTGTGTCAGTGTGTGTGTGTGTGTGTGTGTGTGTTGTTCTCAATGTCAGACACACCTGGGATCCGCACCCCAGGCTGAGTGTGTGTCGGTCAGATGAACGCAGGGAGCCTGAAAAGGTGCCTGGCTAGCGGTTTGTCGTAGCGGCCTGCAGGCTGCGGGAAACTCACCGTTTACACACACACACACGCACGCACGCACGCACGCACGCACACACACACACACTTGACACTCTGTGGAGAAAAGAGGATTCTACCAATGCTGAAAATAAAGATTACTAGTTAATTGTACCTTACTTTGTTACCTTTGTGCTTCTACAATGAGCTGTGCTGTTGTCATGTTACCAAGCCACTAATCTATTGAGTCCCCCTGGTCTAATAATAAAACAAAAGTATGATAAAAGTAACAAAAACGCCAGATAGTTCGATGACAGCAGTAGGTGTCTCTAAACAGTCAACGATTAGTTCAATAATGTATTTCATTCTAACAAAACACTGTTGTTGTTTTTTTTTACTTTGTTCGCTAGCTTCTTCTGTTCCCCCGGCAACATCTGTAAGGTTACGGGGTCAGTGGGCTCAGTCACCAGGTGTCCCCATGCCAGACAAGGTGACAGGTGGGGTTGCTACGGAGCAGACAGGTGAAGTGATCCTGGGAACGTTGAACTAATGTAACTAGTGCCTCGCCATCCAAACACATGAACGTCAAGGGGGGAGGGGTCTGTGGGTCAACAAACACACACACACACACACACACACATACACACACACACACACACACACACACATACACACACACACACACACAGATACACATACACACACAGATACACGGGGGGCTCTCTCTCTCTGACACACTGACACACACACACACACACAAACACACACACTCACATACATACACACACACACGCACACACATATACACACGCACACACACACACGATAAACACACCCAAATAAACAGGTGTGGGCACATACACACAAAAACACACGTGAAAGAATATACATGTCCTGGAGCACACACACACACACACACACACGCACACAAACACAAAATAGGAAAACACCTTCTTAAACAGTACTGTACATAACTATCCTTTAAAAACAGGCTTTGTAAATAACAAAACAACCAAACAACATAAACATCAAGTAGATATGAGGGCCATCTTAACCCAATTGCCCACAAGATGCCACATTTTCACCGCCAGGGTACAAATCAAGCGCACCCCTAACCCAGTTTCCTGCATAGCAGAAAGAGAAGACCACAGAGAGGAGACAGAAAACACGGAGACAATGCGCTAACAAGGATACAAATCAAGCGCACCACTAACCCAATCGCCTCCTGTAACGGAAAGAGAGGACGACCACAGAGAGGAGCCAGAACACACGGAGACAATGCGCTAACCAGGATACAAATCAAGCGCACCACTAACCCAATCGCCTCCTGTAACAGAAAGAGAAGACGACTACAGAGAGGAGCCAGAACACATGGTGACAGTGTCCACATGCGCTAACCAGGATACAAATCAAACGCACCACTAACCCGGTCGCCCCGGTAACAGAGAAGACAGGCTAACAAGCACTAACAGGGGATTGGGCACCAGAGGACTTTGCTGAGGGAAGGATTTGGCCGGGCGACTTCATTTGTACGAGCAAGGGGTCAAAGTTCAAAACAACATCTGCTCCGGGAGCAATGTGTTTACCGGGGGGAGTCGATAGGTGAGCGCGCATGACGCCGTCGGGTTCATCGATCGCCATGGAAACGCGTAAAAAAAAAGAAGGTCTGACCCCAGCACAGCAGGACTTCTATTCACATTAGGGAGGTCGATAAATCGCCAGGTCCAAAGAGACGCTGTGTTTCTCGTTTGCCCTACCCGCTCCCTGACGACCCGACCTTCCTGAAGCAGCCGACAGCCGCGTCATCGGACATCCATAGCTTTACTAATAATAATAATAATACATTATGTTTATAAAGCGCTTTTCAGAACACTCAAAAACGCTTTACTCCACCATATGTACATATGTTCGTGTTTAATGGAAACATTTTAGTCTTTCAAACAGTTAAGTTGTCCAACAAAACCAAGCCAACCAAGTATTTCAGAACCTAATCGTATGTGAGGGTGGGACCACTCTGTGCGGGGTAAGGTAAAGACAACAACATTCATTTCACTACCAACGTGCACCATCGCGTATCACCATTTAGAGGAACTGCCCAATACAGTGTTGAGATTGAAAGAACAAGAGAGTGACAACTAAACAGATTCAGACGTGAAAAAACGAGTCCACTAACCTTTGACAAGTTTACCAATTCAACGTGACTTCACCGACGCGGTCACTGTGGTAAGTGAAAACGCAACTAGGAACTCCGCACCACACGCGGCTGTTTTAAAAGTCTTTGGGGTGAGATGACTTTGAAGGACTCTACCGACCGTGATAATACACTTTAGAGAGGGCCAACGAGCTGTTCATATCTGTCCTCCTGGATCAGGTCAATTGATTAACTCCCAGCACACCTTGCTGTGGGGGCGGGGGGGTTCAGGAATCCACAGCTTGATCAATCAATGACCAGCCACCTTCCATGGGGGGCGGGGCAGGGGGTCTGCCTCGGCCAATCAATCCAGATCGTTGATCGTCCACCCCGAACCCACGAGACCGCACACGCACGACACGCGGTTTCCATGGAAACCGCATTCAAACCCCACGCGCGTAAAAGTGAGCGTCGAGTCAGTCGACGTGAAAGTTAGGGTATTGGTTCAGACTTCAGACCCTTTCCTCATCACATCTGAAGTCCCTGGGGAGAGCCAATCGAAAGTCTTTGCTGATAAAAAAAGGTGACTGGAATTGTGTTTGGGATATGTGTGTGTGTGTGTTTCTGTATGGTATGCATGGTGTATGTGTGTGTTTTGTATACGCTGTGTGTGTGTGTTTCTGTATAGTGTGTGTGTGTGCGTTTCTGTATAGTGTGTGTGTGTGTGTGTGTGTGTGTGTGTGTACTTGTGCGCCTCGGCTGTAGTGGATCGGCTCTGCCAGATGGAGAGCGCTGCAGCAGATAAGGCCGATCGATACCTGATAAAGTAAGAGCAGAGGTTCTCCTGGAGGAGTTTGGAAGGTCACGGAGAGGCGTGACCCCCGCGGAAGAGGAAGACTCCTCACGCCGCCGCCGTCCCTCTCCCCACGCACGGAGCGCCCGCTCAGCTCCGATGGCTCAAACTTCCGAACCAACGGAGACCCCCTGGGACACACGTTCAACGGCATTCCGTCGGACCGGCAATGGAAAGTGGGACTGTAACGGGAATCAGGAATCTAGGATTTAATGGGATTCTTCATGTTGGGGGGTTGTTTGGTTTCGTCCCCACCAGCCTCCAACGCACACATACACACACAAATACTAACACTAACACACCCACACACTAACACACACACACACACACACAAGCACAACCACACAAACACATACACACACTAACACTGCTGGGTCCCCCCCTCCCTGAAGCACAGCGTTGTCAGGACGCGGCACCCAGGCGGGGGCTGAGGGGGACAGGCGACAGTGGAGAGAGGAATGGCGTGTGACAGCGCATTAGAGAGAGCTCCGCGGGCTGCCGTGGTCAGGAGACGGCCGACGACGTGGACATGAACAGCCGCACGCTCTCTCACACACACACACACACACACACACACAGACACACACACCTAAACACGAGCACACACGCACACCATATGCACACACACACACATATACCTAAACAAGAGCACACACGCACAATGTATGCACACACACAGACACACACACAGACCTAAACACCAGCGCAGACGCACACCGAAACACAAGCAGACGCACACTTACACTGTATGTGCACACACGCACAATCACACACCTAAACACAAGCGCAGACGCACACCCACACTGTATATGCACACACACACACACACACACATACATACACACCTAAACACAAGTGCAGACACACATCAACACTGTAAGTGCACACACACATACAAACACACATCTAAATGTGAGTGCACACACACACCTAAATGCATACGGACACAGACACACACACACGCACACACACACAAACACACACGCACAGACACACACACACACATACAAACACACATCTAAACGTGAGTGCACACACCTAAATGCATACGGACACAGACACACACAAACACACACACACACACAGACACACCTCATCTTTAGAACGCCTGCAGAGAAGGCGGGGGAGGGGTTCTATTGTAGAACAAGATGTCACGTAGAGGACACAGGTAATGTGTTACTATCTGGGTTAAAAAGCCAATCAAAAGACAGATTTCAATTTGCAGTGACACTATGCATGGATAACGACACAGGCGTTCATGTACCAGCCATGTCCCTGGTGAGACTATCCTACTACCAGTGGAAGGAGGTGAACATGTAGGAGAACTGCTTGATGGGAAAATTGAGCACTCTGCTTTTTACCGCGCGCACACACACACACACACACACACACAGGCACAAACACACACACGCACACACACACACACACACACAGAGGAGTAACGAAGGAGATAGAGAGGAAGAGAAAGAGATGAAGAGGAGAGACGACAAGGGAGACAGAGGGAGAAAGAGAGGGAGGGAGAAAGAGATTGAAAGAGAGAGAGAGAGAGATGATGATGGAGGAGAAAGAGAGGGGGAGGAAGGTCAAGGACACGGGGGTCTGTTATTCTGCTCAAACTGCTGATGGCATCTTAGTGTAGACTGTGCATTGGGAGAACAGGCGTGTGTGTGTGTGTGTGTGTCTGTCCACAGCACTCTGTGTGTGTTTGTGTGTGAGTGTCCATAGCACTGTTTTTGTGTGTACGTATGTGTGTTTCTATGTGTCCACAGTGGCCAATTTGTGTTTGTGTAAGTGTGTGTGTGTGTGTTACTGTCTGCACACAATGGCCTATTTGAGTAAATCGTGTTTGCGCCTTCTGCACTTTCCCATTATCTTACGTGTGTGTGTGTGTGTGTGTGTGTGTGTGTGTATTGTCAGGAGACTGAAAAAAGCTATCAGACCAGGCAGGCGGATCGACACAGACAGGGCACTGATAGACCTCAAAGGGTCCCATCGCTGCAAATGGTATAAACCCTGCCAGTGATCATAGCCTCCGGGTGCACTGGGACCTCCGACAACAACCACCACCCCAATAACAGCATCTGTCCTGCAGGCTCAAGAGGGGCACTTACACACTGCAGCTGCTGGTCTCTGGAGGGGCACTTACACACCGCTCCTGCTGGTCTCTGGAGGGGCACTTACACACTGCTTCTGCTGGTCTCTGGAGGGGCACTTACACACCGCTCCTGTCGGTTGTCTGCGGAGCGGCACTTACACGTCCGCGGTGGATGCCCTCTAACCCCTGAATAGGGGACCCCCCAGGGTCCTCATCAGGGTGACATGAAGCCGAGCTGAGCTAAAAGGTGGGTTGAAGTCACGGGCCTCCGCACACACGGTTCACAGGCACGCGGGATGGAGTCTACATAGACCTGCTTCAGTAATGATGTAACAATGATTTTCCTCAGGTTCATAAATGAAGCGCTCATTCACACCTATTTCCTCTGATTCCATTTACTCAAAGCGTTTCATGGGATAGCTTGTTTTAACACACGGTGTCAGCCGTCGGGCCAGACGTCTCAACGGAAGGAGTATTTTTTTGTCTACTTCATTTTGGCCGACCTTTTGACCTCCACCGTCATTCTCCCTGTTTATTCCTCTCGCGGTCCGCTCGTGGCTCATGCATTCGTGCCGGAATACCTCGAGAACGACTGCATTGTGGGGGAACTTTAGACCAACCTGTTGTGAAGAGCAACACCATCATACAACTTTCACTTCCTGTTTGTGGTTTAGCTCAGTCAAAATAGCCTGTTTCACTTCCACATCTTCCATTTCTAGAAGTGCCTGTTGTGTCCTCGACTTCTGACCTCGAATTATCCTCTCAATGCTGGGACAGTCTACTGCAGTGTATTGTGATATTTTTACATCTCAACGCTGTAAAACAATCTACTGCAGTGCACTGTGATCTTTGTACATCTCCAAGCTGTAACACAATCTATTGCAGTGTATTGTGATATTATTACATATCCATGCTGTAACATAGTCTACTGCAGTGCACTGTCATCTTAGTACATTTCTAAGCTGTAACACAATCTACTACAGCATACTGTGATCTTTGTACCTCATTCTGTAACAGTCTACTGCTGTGAACTGTGATCTTTGCATATATCCATTGTGTAACAGTTTACTGCAGTGAACTGTGATCTTTGTACATTACTATTCGGTAACACAGTCTATTGCAGCATACTGTGATCTTTGAACGTCTCCATTCTGTAACACAGTCACTACAAACACAGGGTGTGACTGCAGATCAGTGGTCTATGTATCAGTTGTCACGGCACATTGTACCCACTCCATTTTAAAGTGCTAAGACATGTGTCTTAAATGTTGTCCTTATTTCAAATACTCATCTATATACAGTACCAGTCGACCCTTCTTAGACAGTACAAGTCAATAGTTCCTACTACAGTGTAAGTCAATAGTTCCTGTACAGAACCAGTCAGCAGTTCCAACACAGTACCATTCAATAGTTCCCATACAGTCCCAGTCAATAGTTCCAATTAACTTCAATATAAATTGGTACTATATATATTTCTCTCCAACCCAATCAAATGTATTCCTTGTTTTGGTGGGGGGGAAAAACAGAATTCAAGATTTACGTTTCCCAAATCTGACAAAGAGAATCAATCTTTTAGCATTAAGTCAGTAGCCTCATAGTTGTTTTTTTTGTTTTTGTGAAAGGTCATTTCTTGCCATTTTACGTTTTTTTGTGTTTTTACATGCCATGTTTTTGTATTGTACATCTCCTTGTACCTGGTTTTGAAAGGCGCATTTATAGAAATAAAATGTCCTTATTCAACTAACTATCAATCTCGAGGCATGGCATTAAGACATTGCGTGTTTATTCATATACTGCGCTTTAGAAGCATGTACCAAATTCAAGACAAAATGTACTATGTTGTTGATCACTGCGGTGATTGTGCAGTAATTACATGACAAATGATAAAAACAATGTGGGTGTCTCAATTTTAAAACAGGATTCTGTTTAATGCAAAATCAGGTTCCACAAAATAAAGAAAACATAGATTATTGTTTTTAATTATTGGCTTCCTCCCACCCATATTTTTTCTCTGTCACTTCAATGATAATGGTTTCATTTCCCGTTAATTAACTACCTCCTCAGTCGTGCTCGAAGCTTTAAAAAATGTATAATGCAACAGGAAGCAACTATAGCAGCTCGCTGGCGCGTACTCATCTCAACCAAGCCCAGTCGATTTAATGCACCATGACAAACATACGGTTTCAGGAACTCCCGCCATGGGAATGAGCCCTCTGCCTGTAAGCCAGTGAGCTAGCGAGCAGATCAACATGCTAGCTGACACAGTTAATCAGTTGAATTTGGAATCTAATGTGGGCAGGAATGATTGATAGTTTCAGTCAGCAAGGTCTCTCTGGCAATTAGGAAGGAAGTCAGTCAACCCCGGCTAGCTATTCATAGCAATTAGTAAGTCAGTCAGCGAACAATTTATTGCAATTACAAATGCAGTCAGTCAGTCGCGCATTACGTGGTAGTGAGTGAACAAGATTTGACAGTGAAGCATCTCGCCGAAGCTGGCACATGTTCAAATGAGTCAAAAGACTGGAGAGCCTAGCAATTAGCCTGTGGGCTACTGTCGGCAAGGCAACAAAGACATATATCCCTTGGCTGGTTATCTAACCACACACAGTGAATGATGAAGAGACAGACAGATAGACAGACATAGAACACAGTCAGTTGGTCAGTCAGTCAACACATCCAGCACATTACTTACTACTGCGTACAATGTGTTACGCAAACAAATTGGTTTTACCCATCTTGAAATATCTAATGCTGTTCCAAAATTACATATAAACCACAAAGACTTCAGAACCGAAAAAATAAGTATGTAAAACTTCTATAGAATGTGCAGGATCAACAGGAAACTGTAGGATGCATTTCAGGGTTAGCGGCTTTCGTCAGCTTAATGCGTTAAGCAGACAGCTGGACTGATGACGGTCAAATGAGACCGTTTGTCGTCCGCTTTAAATAAATAAATACAGAATAATATTAATAATGACTATTTTATAAGTGCCTTTCTATAAGCATGCAAAATGAACAAAATGGTCTCTGAAGTATTTAGACAGTAAGTCCGTTCGGCGTCAGTGTATACGTGCGTTCATATTGGTGGGTTTCAATTAAGATGTATGGAGTCTTCTTACTAACATTACTTACTTAACAATAGACTTTGGGCTTTCCCGCTTATCAACATTACGAGCACAGTTAGTCTTTGTGGTGAACTAATTGAAGTGGCAATTCGATTGCCATTTAATACAATAACAAAAACAAACACAAAAACACGCAGAATGCCTGTTGATGAACGGTAATCATTCTACGGCAAACATATTCAGCGCCCAAATCCCGCCTACCAAACAAAGACACTTCCGAAGGGAACAGTAATGCGTTTTGTTTTGAAATAATGCATTCCTTATCAGCATTGGACAGACACCAGAGAGGCATGGGCTAAGACACATCTTGCTGTTTCTGACTGCGGGGGTAGAGGAGAGGCTAAGTGAGGTGAGGTTACACTGTGCTCCTCGATTTGCCCCGTAACCCCCCCCCCCTCTCTCTCTCTCTCTACCTCT
>JAVQJS010003630.1:0-14538 GCA_036024795.1 Galaxias rostratus | reverse complement strand
ACACACACACACACACACACACACACACACACACACACACACACACACACACACACACACACACACACACACACACACACACACACACACACACACACACACACACACACACACCTGCTCTGAGAAGCTGGGCGAGTGTATACAGGTGAAGTTCCTGAGGCAGTCCTGCAGCACGCGCAGCCTCAAGGAGCCCTCCACTACATCCACGCTCTTCAGCTGCAGGTCGTTGACCGGGTCAAGGGTCGGTAAGCCTCCTGGGCTGGCTTCAGCCAAGCGTAGCAGTTCCTGCGTCGCTGTGGAGATGGCCTGGCCGGGAGGATCCAGTCTAAAGGGAAAGAAAGGGGGAAGGGGAGTGGACAAGAGAGATAGAGAGAGGTTCAGATAGATAGAAAGACACACAGACCGACAGCCAGATTTGAAGATCCTCATTACCACGGATGATCGTCTTTTCAGTCGCAAAGACACGCGCACATTTGACCTCAGACACACCTCCACACAAACCTCCACCCATGTCCACACACACCTAAAGCGAGGTTGTTGCCTCTTGCTGTAGTTGTCGATGATCCTGTCAGGGATCACCTTCAGTGTTTTGGCCGTTATCGCAGAGATGTCATCCAGCTTCAGCTTCTGTACAGTGTGGCTGCAGGGCCCTGTCACAATGCCACAAAGGAGAAAGGGGAGTGTTAGCCAGTGCACTTTGCATTGGATGTGGGTGTGAGTGACCCTTGTGCTTAAAATAGAAAACAGAGACTGCATGTCTCTGACTCTCTATAGACTTTTCTCATGTTGAGATGCGCTGACGGAGGGACTAGCCTTCAGGTATAAAGAGAGCCGTGTTGTAGAAGTGAGAGGAGGTGTTGATGTCGGGCCGCTCGCTGGCTCCTTCCTCCCGGCCCTTCTCACACATGACGAGGGCCGTGAACGTTCGGCTCACAGACTCTTTGGACACCTACGTCCCACGCCACACAGGAAACAGGGAAGGTGCAAAACAAAAGACAGTCGGATGGACTATTTTTATGGGAACGGACACAGACTGATGTGCACAGGTCGGATATGAACAGTGTACAAATGTGTACACACACAATTATATAAAAATGTTGTTATGGAGAGAGAGAGACAGAGAGACAGAGAGAGAGAGAGAAATTGAAAGAGTGAGGGAGAGAGAGAGACCTGTAAAATGACTCCCAAGGTGTTGAAATGCTGATGATTGTTGACCACCACCACGCGTCCCACAGACAGAGCCTTGAGTCCGCTGACAGACTCCATGACAGCATGCTGGAGGAGACAAAGGGAGAGACATGAGGCTTCCTGATCTTCTAATCTACAGGCTGTACTGTGTGTTCCATAGTCTAGTTGGTCAATCCGGATGCAAATGATAGTATAATAGTGCTGTAATAGTGTGTGTGTTGCACCTGCAGGCCCTGGGCAGTGAGGCGCAGCTCGGTGACAGTGTGGTAGTAGTCCAGCATGTCAGACAGCTGGCCCTCCAGGTTTAGCGGAGGGAGAGACGAGAGGGCATGTTTCAGTTTGCTGATCTGCTTATCGTGGGCCTGAGGAGGGGAAACAAGAGACAAAAGTATTTTTGCATTAAGCCTTCTGTTCATGGGTGTAGAGTGGACCTGCTAAGTACTACATTAAACAAGCTATATGACCACAATAGATACTATCTAATACAATATACTATTTCACCAATGAACCCCCCCACCCCTCTCACGCCCGTGGAGGCGCTTAGTGGTGCGGCCTACTGGGTAATGTAGTACCTGTGTGTCTCGGTGGCTCTCTGAGAAGCTCCGTTTCATCATGTCAGTAACCCGCAGGGCCTCTACCCGAAGCAGATTGAGGATCATGGTGTACGTCAGCCTGAATTGGGACTGGAGGATGGTCGGCTTCCCCTGGTCAGTGCAAGGCAGCGGGTCAATTCGTGGATGAGGGGGGGCTGTATTTGCCCATTATAGTCATACATCGGTACCAGACGTGCCCATTTTTCCCAATTTGATGGTGATATTTTGAGTGTGTGAGACACTCTATTAATAGTTATGGAATAGACCCCCTTTAAAGGGAGATCTACTCTCAACAGCCAGGCAATCAGGACACTGGTTAAAAATAAAGCACTTCACTGGAAAATTAGCCCCTTGGCTAGGTAAGCTGACAGAAACCCTACTAATGTCAAGTTTGGATGAATACATTTTTTGTTGGGATAGTGAGCGTATTGGAAGCTTCTTCATATATGGATGCATGCTATACGTTCTTCATATATGGGTGAATGCTATATGTTTCTTCATCTGTGGGTGGATAATGGAAATTTCTTCATGTACAGGTGGAATATGGTTGTACAACAAAGAGATGTGCTCTAACGCTTGTAGTGGAAATTAGGCTAATTGCAATAAACGTCATTGCGTCCTGTTCATTAACCACCTGCTTAGCCTGGTAACAAAAAAAAACATTTTGCACCGTGGGCAGTACTGCCCTTCTCACCAGGCTACCATCAGCTAGCCCTGTCTTTCAACAGTTCTACATAACATTTTTAACACAGAATCTGCAGAAATCACGACCAACTCAACATTTGATAAAGCTTCTACAGGGTTCAGGTTTCCAATCGGACGTGATTTTGGCAACCCCTACCGTTTGCTTGGTGCATCTATTTTCCCTCTCAAAGAACATATACAGGATGCTCGTGGTCACTGCATATGCTAGCACATTCAACAACTGTGCTCTAGAATGTATAGTAATCTCATCCTGATTTAGTTACACACTCCCTTGCGCATACAGAAATTTGTCACAGTTTTGTGGGAAATAAAAATGTAAAACTGAAAAGTTGGATCACGTATGTTTTCTTTTATTAAATGCATTGATATCAGTGGCTAAATACCAAAAGTTAAAATTTCAAAAGGTGGACAATGAATGATTTCAACCTCATTGGCACATAGCATATAGAATGGAAGTGGATCTTTAACCCAAACACACACTCCGCCTACTGTGTTAGCTGCAGGACCTGTGCTAAACGCATTTGAAATCCAACCCAACTATGTGCATAATCTCAGGAAAGTGTTTTCTCACCAGCATCATGACATGCAGGTCTCCCATGTCATGCACGCCGGTCTTACAGAGGATGATGACGGTGCCTGTGGCGTCCAAACCTCTTCGGCCCGCTCGGCCCGCCATCTGGATGTACTCCCCTGGGAGCAAGAGATGGAGGGAATAAAGGTGGTACACAGGAGAGGAGAAGTAAGAAAGAGAGAGAGACTCAGAGGAGGGGGGATGGGGGGTAAATCGACATAGCAGAAGAAGACATTGAGAACGAGGGAATGTGAAGAGACAGAGAAGAAAGTTAAAACAATGAAAGGAGAATGTCGGGACGATGGAGGGTGTGTGAGAGACAAAGGGGAAGGTAACCCACAAACGGTCTCGACAAGAGTGAGAAGTACAGGCGGGCTTGCTTAGAACAACCATGTACAAGCCTTGTCATAAATATGTCCCCGTTAAGTGGAAATCAGCTGTTCATTCAAGAGCCTTAGTGAACTCCAGAGAGCCTCCATTGGTATTCCTTTGCAGCCCTGTAGCTTTGTTAGGGGTTCTGCCACTCTGAGCCACTCTCTTTTAAAGGGGCTGATATGACTGATGATGATCGCTTGATGAAAAGAGAGCAGGACACAGAGAGAAACAAAGAGAGACAGAGAAAAAGAGCTTGAATGAGAGAGGGAGCGCATGAGAAAGCGTACCGGGCAGGAGGTTCCTGAAGCCAGTTCCGTCATGTTTCCTGATACTGTCAAACACAACGGTTCTGGCCGGCATGTTGACTCCCATGGCAAACGTCTCCGTTGCAAAGAGCACCTAAAACAAATAGCAAGAAAAGAATAAAGATCACTGACATCAAAAATACAAGAGGGCAGCAAACAACTAACAACATAAGAGCTTCATGGCAAACATTTACACACACAGGACAGAACAAGTCAGTCAGAAAAAGGCTTTGAAGCACGCCGCACGCCACGTGACCGCTCGACTACGCTGAGCCGACGAGTTACCTTCACGAGCCCCCGGGAGAAGAGCATCTCGATGACCTCTTTGAGGATGGGCAGGATGCCACTGTGGTGCACGCCGATGCCTCTCTTCAGAAGGTCCCTCATCAGCAGGATCTAACACGGGGTGGACACCACAAACACACACTGGATCAGGCAGCGGGACTGCCACATCACAGCGTTAGCGGAAAGTCTATAAATGGCTAAGGATAAATATGTAGGGGATGGTAAGGTGTGTGAGCCTTTTAGCAGCGGATAAGCGAAAGCCTTCCTGTCACCTGCGGAAGCTGGCGGTCCGCCCCGCGCAGGCGGCTCAGACTCCTCTGGAAGAAGGAGTGGATCTCCGCCTTCTCCACGGAGCTGGTCAGGTCCACGGAGGCCAGCGAGCGGGCGTTGTCGTCGCAGCGCGTCCTGGAGAAGGTGAAGCCCACCACCGGCGTCTGCTGCCGCTCTGACAGGAAGTGGAGGAGGGTCAGCCACACTGCCCGGTCCTAAACCAATGAAACAGGGAAGGGCGGGGATCCACAAGTTTTAACAAAGTCTGTACAGTACAGAGTTATTACACTCGTTACTTCTCAGACAATATGACTGCCGCTTATAATAGTATTAAAAATAATGATAAAAGGAAAATAAGGAAGACAAAAACAAATAAATTAATATTCCAGCACAAAAATTAAGCCCTATCTATTTAAAACAAACAATGCGAGTCAAGAGCACAGAATAAGCAAGCACAGAGCAGATGCTTCTGGCAAGACTGACTCAGAGAAGCTGGTAGAGCAGAATACACAAAGCGCTTATTCATCTTTAATACTTTTTGTACAATTTAATTATTCCGTAGTTCAAGATATTCCACAGGCATATTGACATTTTTCAATGTTGCAGTGAAAATAAACTCCTACAGAGTAATGAATTACCTGACTGGCTGATGTGCTTTGAGATGCATTCTTGGTACCAAAGGACTGTGCGTGTTTGCTGGTGCGGTCCTTCTTGGCATCCACTGCTGCATAGTACCTAAATGATATTTTACAATGAGGTGCGTACGGTGTGCGTGTGTGTGTGTGTGTGTGTGTGTGTGTGTGTGTGTGTGTGTGTGTGTGTGTGTGTGAAGCAGTAGGAACCCTTGGTACCGTTGCCTGGGAACAAGCCGCTTTGCATGTATGTGAGTGTGTGAGTACAATGTTTGTGTGTCTACCTACCCTTTGTTGAGGAAGTTGCCTGTGGCGTCCAGCAGCATGAACATCTCCTTCTTGGTCTTGGTGCTGTTGCCTGTGTACAGGTAGTGCTCCAGAGGCACGGGCCTCTTCACTGTGCTGATCACATAGATGTGCTTCTTTTTAATGCGCCTGGGGGAGCAAAGGCAAAGGAAATCAAGCTCAGAAAGTCCTCAAAAAACATACCACAAGCTCCTGGTCCATGGCTCAGACCTAAAAAATACAACAACAGCTTGTGTCTTATCAGAGATGTTTTAACGAGTACACCTGTGTTGTTCATCTACAGAAACGCCCCATTGGATTTCGACAAGGCACGGCGTCTTATCGGTTTGACGGACGGTTGGCACCTACCCGATCCACTCGCTAAACTCCACGGAGTTGGGAACCGTGGCACTGAGCAGAATGATGCTGACATGGTCAGGGAGCATGATGAGCACCTCCTCCCACACCACTCCCCTCTGAACAAGGAGAAAGGCAATGCAGCGAGGGTATAAGAAAAGAGCAAGTGAAAAAGAAGTGAATGGGGGATTGACAAGTTAATCTATTTCAATGATTGGGCGATGAGGGTATAAACAACCCACAATTGGTACGGACAGCCGCCAGACAGTCAGACACTGGGTAAGAATACAGGTTGTTCTCCTCACCTCAGCGTCGTTGATGTAGTGCACTTCGTCAAAGATCACCCACTCCAAGTCTCGGATGACCTCCGACCCGTTGTACAGCATGGACCTGAGAGGCAAAGGACTCGAGTGAATCACCCTCAATGGGACTCTGAACCATTAAGCAAACCAACAGTGTGCAGCGTCATCGGTGGCACCTCAATATTTCGGTGGTCATGATGAGACATGAAGCCTCCGGATTAAGCTGGACGTCCCCCGTCAGCAGCCCCACATCGCCAAATGTACTCTTAAAGTCACGGAACTTCTGGTTAGACAGGGCCTTGATGGGGGAGGTGTAGATGGTTCTAGCAAAGCATAGAGTCACACATGAGAAATAGGGACTTGGGACCCGTGAGACAACTATAAAACATAACGTTATGATTTATGAAGTTCTCATGCGTCACAGGTAATGATCAAATTGCCCACAAACCTGGTCATGTGTTTTTGAGACAGAGCAATAGCGTACTCAGCCACCACAGTCTTGCCTGCAGACGTGTGTGCCGCCACAAAAACAGACTCGTGCTCCTCCAGCCTCAGCACAGCCTGTTTCTGGAAAACATCCAGCTCAAATGGCCACTGGCAGGAAAAGGGTCAGTTAGAATTAGGAGGTTAAAGTGCCGATGAACTGATGTGGATCTGCGTCTTTATTTAACATGCATAAGAAACTTCAGTAACTTGTTATAAACAATCAGCTCAGAGCTTGATCACTGCAGTACCTTGAAGGCTGGGTTGGGGATGCGTTTGTCAAAGTCTGTGCAGGGGGAGGACACGTCCACGGGAATAGCCCATTTTACTGTCTCCTCCGGAGCGTCTTTTGGTTTAGACATATTGTCTTTGGGTGTCGCCGATGCTGTGGGTGGTGACACAGTCACAGAGTCCTACAAATCAGAAAAGGTTTTTACTAATGCTGCCGCCAACTGAACCTTATGACAACATAGAAACAAGTACTGTTAAGGTCATGAGAGTCCATTAAAGTAAGAAAGGGCGCTTAAGTAAGAAAAGGCAGGGGCATCGTATTGACTTAAGTCACACAAGTAAGTCAAATGAAGGCCAGAGGCTAAACAGTCCACAGGACATCAACAATTCCAGCACTAAGGAGGCGCAGGAAGCACATAAAGATAAGGAGATAAGGTGGTAGAGTCCTATCAGTCAAATATAAATATCAAAGGAGAAGATCAGCCCAAAAAGTTAAGTGGCCAGCAGCCACTGAAAAGAAGGTTAAGGAATTTTAACATAGGCCTAAAAAAGACACGTGAGCAACTAAGAGGCACAGTTGATAGAAAGCTATTGGATGTTGTATGACTAAGGAAAGGAGTTTTAAACTTTTGGAGAAATGTACAAAAAACCTAAGGAGATCTAAATAAATAAAGGAGCAGCAAGAAATTTACAGTAAAATAGAAATAAATAATGTAGTTGTTAGGGCCTTGCAGGACAGTCTAAAAAAGAAAGAGCGAGCGAGGAATACATTTTAGAAAGACCCTAATACCTTACAAATATCAAGGTAACAGAACATCAGTACACAAAGCTGGCCTCCCAAGTTATTCCGGGTCTCGGGTCACAAGATTTGGCACCAAATTTAATTATCAAAACATAATAGATGTTAGGTAGATAAGATAGAGGTAGGTTATTCCAAATATTGTATCTACTGTTATTCTGAAATTATAATAATAGACCTTAAGGATTTGTGCAGGATATGCACACAGATGTCTTTGTGGGGATTTATTAGCATTAAGCTCTAAATTAGACTAATTGAAGCTGTCAACGTATAGAGCTTTGAGTTTGATTTGAAATACCTTAATGCCCAGGTCTTCCAAGCTGTTGGTTCTGGGTATCTTGGGAGCATCTCTTTCGACAGTTTCCTTCTCTGGCACAAGGTGAGAGTCAATGATGTCATCAAAGGTTGACAGGAGGGACAGCAGATTGACTTCATTTGTCATCTTTGCATCGTCTAGAGAAAGATCCAGAGAAACATGACTTACATTATTTCAATAAAGATGACAATATTGTAGATCGAAATTTAATAAGTTGATACATACTTTTGTCATTGAACTTTATTCCATCTTTTAGCCCAGGTGGAACCGTGAGTAAATCTTGGAAGAAGTAACACCATTTGTTATTCACACATAAAGGCGTGACTTAATAATCGCAAAATACTAAGTGATTACTCGTTATCCACACCATCAACACAAAACAAACTTCATCAACTCACCATTTTCAAAATCAATATCCTCTTCCAGTGTAGACTTTTTCTTAATCTGCTCAAGAGTGATTTCTTCCATACCCCCTGTGTGTGACATACAAAGAAATCAACTTTGAAGAACAACCAGCATGAACTATGCTACACAACTAATGGAGATGATGAGTTCCCCCTACCAGGTAAAAAGGGGTAGTTGGTATTACTCCCATACAAGCTTTCTGAAGGAGAGCCAGGTGGTCTTTGTAGAGATAAAGAGTTCTTAGCTGACAATTCTGTATCTTCCAATAACACCTGGAAGAGTAACGGGCAGTAGTATGGAAAATTGCACAATCGAATACCACAATGAAACACAAACCCAACTCAGGATGCAACTGATAAGCACAGATGTTCCCTCAATGACACACTACACTATTTCAATACAAAAAAATTTTTTTTTTTGAAATATCATAACATTTTCTGACAATTTTTTCAGAACAAATTGGATCATTATCTGCCACCAAGTCAGGACAGTGGAACAACACAACAGAGCAACAATGAATACTCAGTACGACAGATAAGACTATAAAATATAGTTTTGAGTTGGGAAAAATTAATCAAATCATGGGACTTTTTGTGTAATTAAATGTGAATAGGATGTTTAACCTCAGTGAAGTCAAGCAGCATCCCAGTTGTTGGATCTCGGATCACTGTTATGCCAGAGTGCAGGGGAGATGGGGTGCAATGGAGCAGAGAGTCCACACAGACATCTCTCTTGGACACTCTGGAGGGACCACAAGCTAGACAATTAGATGTTTGAAGTGGAAGCAAAAGCTTTAGTTATCCACTATACAGACAGCAATCAGTAAGAGCAGTTGGCAAGCTTATATAACTAAAATATAATGTGTGTGTGTGTGTGTGTATGTGTGAGTGTGTGTGTATAAAAAAAGGTTAGAATAAAACAGACTTGAGAAACTTCTGGAAGGCAGCATCTGTGTCATGTAAGGGAAGCCAGGCAGGGTCTCTTAGAAAACGCTTCTCTACCTCGGTCCGCAAGTCCACGCTAGTCGGAGGGAGTCCATGAGGTAGCTGGGAATCAAACCTGTATTTTGTTAAGGTTCTGGAAAAAAATACTGCAAATAGGATATTCTAGCTGTCAGGATAATCTAGCTGTCGGACAAGTGTCTGCACAAATCAGTAAAAGTCTAAAATTGTTTTGTTTGTGACAGCCTTATTTACTAAATTTGTTTTTGACCATCAATGCAACACATCATAAAAATGGTTTAAACTAATAATCATTCAAATCCATCTTACTGACCGTGCTCTGCGGAGGTAAAGGCTGGTCCTTACGTAGAGGGTGTGTGAGCAGTTCAAATCTGCCAGAGCAGCCCATCTCTAGTAAGGACATAGGCAGGTCTGCAGGCCCCACTGGGGGCAACTCTGTCAAAAGAGGATGATACAATACAAAGCCTTTGTCACAGTGAATGTAAAACTCAGAACACACATTGCTTTATTTACAATTAGTTACTTTGGTGTTCGCCTCTAGCCCACTGCCATAGAACATATTAAGGTTGCAATGATCACGACACTTGCAAACAGGTGCGACCATTAGATGTAACAGCATAGTGTCGCTCAATACAACATTTGAATAGGTGAGCAGAGACAGGCAAAGCACCTTTGCAAGAGTAAGTTTTAACTGTTTAGCTAGCCTTAGCGATGATTCACCAAAAATATGGTTTTGTTTGCAGGGCTCCTGTTGCAACAACTTATATCTATATATCTATACACATAATGCGTATTGTGTCGATTACTGTTAAATACATTCGTGAGATAACTGAATAGCTAACTTTACTAGGCTCACCTATTTTTTCCATCACGTTTTAGCTAACGTAGATAGCATCAACTGTATGATTGAAAAGATTCATAAACATTATTTGTTGCTGAATGAAGCCTGTGAAGGAAATGGCTCAGTTTGAAAAGCGGAAGTGAAAAAAATCAAACGTTTTTTACATTAAATAAAATCTTAAAACGTTTTTTATTATTTTAATAACTGTATAGGGTATACAAAACTGGCATATGATTACATTTGTATAGGACAATAACGTCAATTAGAAAAATGTTTTATTGTAAACTCCGCCCTTTTGCTTACGTGATATTAGTGCACCAGTGTTTTTGTTCCTTGGTTTTAGGAAGATCACTGTTGTAGGTAAGAAATGATCTGTACATTTTTGTAATGATTTTAGCTAGCCCCTAGTAATTGAGTGCAATTGTAGTATTTGTAGTTTTATTGTTAGCTTGAGTTATTGTAATGAGCGGCTATTCGCGCAACCACGAGCGAATTGTCTCAAAAACGATACTACTCTTTCTATGATATTCACAGATTAATTTGTTCATGGATCTAAAACAAACAAAGCAGGGTAGTATGGAAGTTTATGTAGTTTTGCTCGCATGGGTTTTCGAAGATTAACAACCATGGTATTTGTTTAGTGATGGGCGATTTAAATTTAGACTGAATGAGTCTGCTTCGTGCTGGATCTCAGACAGATTGTGAAAGACCGCTTTCAGTCATCAAACTGTGCCTGGTATTAATTGTTGCGCTTTTAATCCACAGATTTTAGCAATGGTGGTGTTTCCAAGTTCATTGACAGATGAAGAGGAGTCTCTTCAGAAGAAATATGCCAAACTCAAGAAAAAGGTAACAACTCATAATACACGACTTCATGTTAATTCAAATGTTACCATAACATTTCAGCTGTCACTGAGCTAACACTGCTCTCCTCGCCAGAAAAAGGCTTTGCTTGCTTTGAAGAAACAAAGCTCAACCAGTCAGATCAGTCAGAGTGGATTAAAACGAAGTAAGACCATGCACTACATATTTTTGTAATGAAGTGTAAATAATGTGTCATTGGTCTCCACGATGGATTTGCTTCTCCCCGTGCATACAGCCTTGTCAGACCAACCTGTGGTTGACACAGCGACGGCTACAGAGCAGGCCAAGATGCTTATCAAGTCGGGAGCCATCAGTGCCATCAAGTCAGAAAACAAGAACTCAGGCTTCAAACGCTCTAGAACTCTAGAGATAAAGCTCAAGGTCAGATTTGCAATGTTGTTATAATCCATGACTGACTTAGTCGTACAATGGTTCTTAAAATGAAAAATTATACAACCAAAAATGTACATTAATTAAGTGTAATTTTGTATCTGTTATCCTGGGACTTTGTGCTCAAACAGGATCCAGAAAAGGGTCCGGTTCCCGCTTTTTTACCTTTCCAGAGAAGTATCTCTACAGATGAGGAGCTAACTGAGGTATGGTGGAGATAAAGAATCACGCGTTGATTAAACTACATAACCTACCGTAGTGTTTGGAAAGTTACTGAGGTAAAAAAGTTTGATTAACATATACATCTTTATTTATGTTTTTCCTAGTCCACCAAGAGGTCTCATAGAAAGTCCTTGTATGAAAGGTACAAATCTATAAGCGCCAATAAATTATCCTTTTTACTCCAGTATCTGTCGGATAAAATTAACGTGTCTGTGTGTGTGTGTCCAGCTTTGTCAGTCCTGGTGATCGTGCACGCGATGAGGAGGATGGTGGCATGCCATCCAGTCGAGAAATAGACAGAGAAAGGGAGCGAGACCGCAACATGGACGTGGACAAAGAGAGGGAGCGAGACAGGGACAGAGAGAGGGACAGGGATGGTAACAGGGAACGGGATCATGATCGGGAGAGGGACCGGAGCCATGATAGGGAGCGTGACAGGGAACGAGAACGAGACGGATCTTTCAGACGTGAGTGTAATTTTTATTTGACTTTGTAATGCATGTATTTTCTTCATAGAAAGTACCTTTAAAATAAAGTCCACTTTCCATTTATTTCCATTTCTCTCAGGTTCAGACTCCTACCCAGAGCGAAGAGGGGTGCGAAAGGGGAACACTGTTTATGTGTATGGTTCTGGTCTTGTGGAGGACAGCCTGCGCTTGTCCTTCTCCCAACATGGCAACATTATCGACCTGTCAATGGACAACCCTCGAAAGTAGGCCTTGTTTCATCAAGGGTCAATTAGACTGCAATATTCTCAAATGCAGTGATCCGGCTGCACCATTCCAGACTGGTGTGTGGTTCTTTGCAACTATGACTGATTGGACTTTCTCTTTGTAGCTGTGCGTTCATCACCTTTGAGAAGATGGAATCTGCCGACCAGGCTGTCGCAGAGGTTTGTATGGCTAATTGAAAATGTAATGCTACATCTGTGTAATGGAATGTGGCTTCATAATGCATGGTCCCTTTGCAAGATCTTTGTAATTTGTTTTAACTAAATGTAATAATACAGGTTGACACACAATGGAATAAAAAAAAAAGTATTGTTTCTTTTTGAAGTTGAACGGGAGCACAGTCAGTGATGTCCACATTAAAGTAAGCATTGCAAGGAAGCAACCCATGCTGGAGGCAGCTACAGGCAAATCCCCATGGGGCTCATTGGGTAAATATCCCTCTTTCAGTCACGATTCTAACCACAGAGTTATGCATGTGGTGAACTCTGAATTAAGATACTCAAACCCTTATTCCTTTCACAGCTGTGCAGAATAATGCCAAAGGTTCCTACAGGGACAAGAGGAACCAGGTAGTCTACAGTGAAGATTTCCTATGAGAACAAGATTGATCTTTGAAAATCAAACAAAAAAGGATTGGCATTTGTCATTTTGATGCTAGTATGCTTTCTATATCTTAAATTTTAGTTTGTTACTAGTTAGTTGTATATCAGTCTTTGTGAATATATACACGCATTGCTATTTCAAATGTTTGTCCATAAAGTTAGCCAAAAGATGCAAAGATTGTTTTGTGGATAGCAAATAAGATAATGTAAATACTTGTTTTCAATCTGTTTAGTTGGTAGGGACAAAAGTGATATCGTCCTTAGATTGGCACCACATGAACACCGAAAGAGCACAATTAATATATTTTATTGAATGTGTAATCTCTTGGGCTACATGGTGCATAAAAAATAACAACTTATTTCATTTTGTTTTTCAATAAATATTCTGGTCAACATTTAATTGCTTTTTTGACTTTTGAATAAAAGGCCATTTTATTTCTATAGAGGAGAGAGCAGCCTCACATAGCTGTCCACACACATCTGAGTTGTTTCATACTTCCGTATCCCACTGAGCTTAACTATTTACTCGCAAACATTTCGCTAGTTGTCACTCACAGCTGCCCCTCTCTTCCTCCTCCTCCTCCACCCTGCTCTCTCTCCCTCTCCTCTTGCTCGTACAGAGAGTTTTGCCCAGTGGTCTTCCCGTGCTGCTCCTTCAGGTGGCGACGGAGCGCTGGCTTGTGGGCAAAGCGGGCGTTGCAGTATGCACAGCGGTGCGGCCGCTCACCGCTGTGCAAGTTCATGTGGTCAATAAGGGTCGACTTCTGCGTGAATGTCTTGTAGCACAGAGGGCACTGGTGGCTCTTGGCCCCCGTAGCACCGCGGTGCACCGCCATATGCCGTTTCAGGTGGTTGGCGTGCTGGAAATGCTTGTTGCAGCAGAGGCAAGAATACAGCAGGTGGGTGGTGTGTGTGTGGATAGCCAGGGATTGGGACGAGGGGAACGTTAGGCCACAATGCTCGCAGATGACTGGCCCTGCCATGCTGGAAGTGGACCCCACCACAGCCACTGACTCGTCCCCGCCTTCAGTCCCCATCCCTAAGTTACCCTCCCCAGCCCCGCGAGTGGGGTCTTCCAGGCTGTAGTGGACCGCTCCTCCCCCGTCCCTGGGGGTGACCTCAACATCTACCCCGTGAGCCTCACCCATTCCGTAATCCAGCCGCGGAAGCTCTCCTGGGAAGTAGCCTGCCCCTACAGTCTCCTGGCAGAAGTCCAGGCCCAGGCCATGGCTCATTAACTCCCCGGCAGTGGGCATTGGCCAGTCCTCTAGGTTAGATACAGAACCAGGCCTCCTTTCTTGATAGGATGTCCATTTCTTCCTCTTGAAGCCCCTCCCTCTGCCCCTTCCCCGGGCTCTCCCTCGACTCATGCCGGGGCGCCGCCGTGAGATGTAGAGTCCCTCCCTTGTAAAAAGGCCAGCATTCAGCTCACCCTCGGCTCGGTCTGCCATGGCACTGTCTGTCTCAGAGGGACTTTCTCCATCTACCTCCTGTGGCTCTGGCCTACTACTTGACCTCTGTCGCTCCTCCTCCTCTTCCTCGGGGACGTACAAGGTAAACACGTCATAGTCCTCAGGCCTGACAGGGTTCTCCTCATCTGAAGCATCCATCTGAAATGGCACGAGGACCAAGGTGAGAGCTGTGCAAGAGGCTACTGATTAGCTATGCAAGTATGTTTGAAGTAACAATTGTGAGTGTCTCTCTCTCTCTCTCACACACACACACACACACACACACACACACACACACACACACACACACACACACACACACACACACACACACACACACACACACACACACACACACACAGCATCCAAAACA
>JAVQJS010003629.1:0-30501 GCA_036024795.1 Galaxias rostratus | reverse complement strand
GTTAACCTACCTTTCCTTGATAGGGAAGTAACGTAGTTTCTTGGGTCTATCCTGAGAACAAAGAGAGTTGCATTCAGCACAACTTGGTGGATTTCATTCTTTGGGGTCAAATGCTAATGAATAAGTCAAACAAAATATATCCGTTGCCACAACTAAATAGAATATAAAGTCTAACTGAAAATAAGTGTTTGCGTTTAAAAGCTCACAGTCTCAGTCAATGCTCATCAAGTGTATGCCATTTCAATCTCTTTGCTTGAAACTGTTGAGTTTACACCTAGAACCTGCTGTACAACATTTGTCAAAATTGACCAATCGAAGGACAGATCTTATATACATTTCGTAAATTAAGAAAGGTCAGAACCTTTGTAATTAAATGTATGATGCACAATGCATAAACAACACTGCAAACTCATCTCATCCGTGTGTAGACAAGTCATTAGTGCGACCTCTGATATATTTGAATATTGTGCTCAAAAACAAGTCAACTAAATTTCCTAAACGATAAGATTCTGAACTAAATACACAGGCAACACGGTATTTTAGCATAATCTAACGTACGTGTATTGACGAACTCAGAAGTGGGACCGAAAATGGACAATCCCAACAGTATTTGAGTCTGACACGAGAATGTAATTTTGAAAAGTCGATATAGGGGCCCCACTAATGCAACACTCTAGCTATCTAGCTAACAAGATACGTGTAATAACATTACATTATTATGGAGGATTAGGTTAGTTAGGCCGCTTCTTTGTTTAAAACGTAAACATCACATACCCAATTGCGGTTTTGAGAGTTCATTTTTCCTTAAACTTCTAAAAAAAAACTTTTGAGCGAGTACGATGAGTGCAATAGTCATACCTAAACGTTTTCCAAAATGTGTCCCTAAAAATTTTGCTTGAACTTAACAAAACAAGTAAGCCGTTATCAAATGTTATGCAACGCGCGCCAGAACTCGGAAAACGTCGTCTTCTTCTTCTACGCTTTCCACGGTTCCAAAATATTTTTCTTCTTCATGTATAAAGTTGGCTATCTACTGGACTGAAGTTTGGGTGGTTTGGGAACCTCACATCATCAATACTTTACTTGTAAACCAGACAAACGCAATTAGCTATATGGCTCTCTAGAGTCAAGACAAACAGCTCCACTGTAACTAACGCCAGCGCATTCACGCAGCGGTGTGAAAAGTTACTTACTTACAGTTAGC
This sequence comes from Galaxias rostratus, assembly GCA_036024795.1. Taxonomy (NCBI): domain Eukaryota; kingdom Metazoa; phylum Chordata; class Actinopteri; order Galaxiiformes; family Galaxiidae; genus Galaxias; species Galaxias rostratus. The sequence goes on along the minus strand of JAVQJS010003629.1, from coordinate 29,297 downwards.
TTCCAAATAGCGTAGGTTTTGTTCGTACTCAAGACATTCCTTAACTTTAAGCCGTTAAATAGAAAAATTTGTTATTTTTTATATTACACGATTGATTGATTGGTTTAAGTACATACACCTAAGCCACTGATATTCAGTATTTCCATATTTCTACCGCCACAAATTAATTTGTAATTTTAAAACTAACCACTCCCTTTTCTGGATCAGAACGGTCAGTCAAAAATGGTGCGTCCCTAGCGTTTAAGCCAAATCAGGTTTCGTTAACAGTGTTGCACTTTTAACGTGGGACACAGGTTAATACTATGTTTTGATAATTATATATATTTTTATATTTTTTTTATTTTATATTTATTTAATAATTAAATTATGGTTAATTTCTCTGCTAGGAGTTGTGGTCAGAAGGCTGTCGGTGCCTGTCGTGGCGGCAACCGAAGAACCCGCTGAAGGAAGGAAGCCGTCAAACTGAAGAAGGAGGCCTTTCGGGCTTGGCTGAGCCAGGGGTCTCTGGAAGCAGCAGACGGGTACCGGGCGGCCCGAAGGGCGGCAGCTTCAGTAGTCAAAGAAGCAAAAACCCGGGTGTGGGAGGAGTTCGGGGAGGCTATGGAGGAGGACTTTCGGTTGGCCTCAAGGAAGTTCTGGCAAACCATTAGGCATCTCAGGAAGGGAAAGCAGGGATTATATTAGGCTCTTCTGAGCAGGGGAGGAGAGCTGCTGACCCCGTCTGGAGATATTGTCTGGCAGTGGAAAGAGCACTTTGAGGACCTTCTTAACCCCTCCAACACGTCCTCTGTGGACGAGAGAGTTTGAAGTCCCAGGGGGAGTCTCTACTATTTCCCTGGGAGAGGTCGCTGAGAAAGTGGGGAAGCTCCTCAGTGGCAAGGCGCCGGGAGTGGATGAGATTCTCCCAGAGATGCTGAAGGCTCTGGACATTGTTGGGCCGACACGCCTTTTCAATGTTGCGTGGAAGTTGGGGACAGTGTTATTGAAGTGGCAGACCGGGTGGTGGTTCCCATTTTTAAAAAAGGGGACCGGTGGGTGTGCTCCAGTTACCGGGGTATCACACTGCTCAGCCTACCTGGGAAAGCTTATGCCAGAGTATTGGAAAGAAGACTCTGACCGATTGTCGAACCTTGGATTCAGGAGGAGCAATGCGGGTTCCGACCTGGTCGTGGAACAGTGGACCAAATCTTTACCCTGGTGGGGCTGCTTGGGAGAGCATGGGAGTTTGCTCATCCCGTCTACATGTGTTTTGTGTACTTGGAGATAGCCTCTGATCGTGTTCCCCGGGGGCCTTGTGTGGGGTTCTGCGGGAGTATGGGATACCGGGGCCGTTGATACGAGCCATCCGGTCACTGTATTACCAGAGTGAGAGTTGTGTTCGCATGCTTGGCATAAAGTCAAATACGTTTTCAGTGGGTGTTGAACTCCGTCAGGGCTGCCCCTTGTCACCAATTCTGTTTGTAGTTTTCATGGACAGACTTTCAAGGCGTAGCAGGGGTGAGGAGATTGTCCAGTTTGGGGACCTCAGAGTTGCTACTCTGCTTTTTGCAGATGATGTGGTTCTGTTGGCTTCTTCAGAATGTAATCTTCAGCATGCACTGAAGCGGTTTGCGGCCGACTGTGAAGCGGTTGGGATGAGAGTCAGCACCTCCAAGTCCGAGGCCATGGTTCTCTGCGGGAAAACAGTGAAGTGCTCTCTACAGGTTGGGGATGAGTTTTTGCCTCAAGCGAGGGAGTTCAAGTATCTCGGGTCCTTGTTCACGAGTGAGGGCAAAATGTAGCGTGAGATTGACAGGCGGATTGGTGCATTATCAGCAGTAATGCGGATGTTGTACCGGACCGTCGTGGTGAAGAAGGAGCTGAGCCGAAAGGCAAATCTCGCTATTTCCCAGTCGGTCTACGTTCCAAACCTCACCTGTGGTCATGAGATTTGGGGAGTGACCGAAAGAATACGATTGCGAGTGTAGGGTGGCTGGGCTTAGCCTTAGAGATAGGAGGCTCGGAGTAGAGTCGCTGCTTCTTCGCGTTGAAAGGAGCCAGATGAGGTGGTACTGGCATCTGATTAGGATTCCTCCTGGGCACGCCCTACTGGTAGGTGACCCTGGGGCAGACCCAGAACATGCTGGCGAACGCCTCGGAATCCTCCAGGAGGATCTAGAAAGGGTTGCTGGGGATAGGAACGGCTGGAATACCCTGCTGCCTCCGCGACCTGGCCCCGGATAAGCGGCGGATAGTGGATGGATGGATGGACATTATGATTATCATTATTACACCAAGTAGCAAATTGCCAAATGAGCCGTCGAGCTGCGCATTGATACTGCAAGACCATTGCAACTGCAAAAGACTATATTACAGCCTGTATTGTGAAGTCTCTTGCGGTGGAATATGTGTCAAGGGAAAGGAACCAACATTTGCCTATAGGGTACTGCAATGAAGATACTTGGCAACATACACACCAAGCTTATAGCATGTGAATATTTATTTACAAGAACAACACCGGGAGCTAGAAGACCGAACAGTGTCAAAAATAACCAGAAAGTGAAGAAAAGCCTTAATAACCTACCTATCCAACAGTTCAGGCTAATTGACAACACAAGGGGTGGCACTCCTATACTGCACTTCCTATACTAGTGAACTCTATGCGATGCTTAAGTAAACCCCAGGATATCTTACCTAGTCCAAACATTCCAGTATGGCTGCTTGCAGAAAACGACAGAAAGTGTTTTGTACAAACGATAACTAAGGAATTGAAATCATCATACACATAAGGCAAAAAGCACTCTCGTTGACATTGTGACGAACACAAAGGTATAAGAACACGGATTTCCTGGATGGCCTCCAGGGATGGAGACTGGAGGGACCTTAGTAGTTGGCAGACGTATCAAGCTTAAAGGTTGTTACAGATTTTTTAGAGGCGCATAGCAATTTGAAGGAGAGCCTGAGACGAGACCTGGCAGTTGGCAGACGTATCAAGCTTAAAGGTTGTTACAGATCTTTTACAGGCTGATAGCAAATTAAAGGAGAGCCTGAGACGAGACCTGGCTGAATGATAATAGTGGGTAGACCAAAAGGAGGACACAACTCAACACAACACATACGATACACTGCTACACTAATTAACATGGGCACTCATAGCAGAGGCCGCAACAATGGTTGAATGAAGCATCTGCTCCACCATGAATGATATGATGGGTGCCAGACAGGCAGGTTGATTATTACAAGTCGCGTTAAGAAGTTCTTAGTGTAAGAGGTCCTTCATTGTGTTTTTGCAAAAGTACAGATTTACAAAGCTCTTCTACAAGACATTTGATCATGTTAAAATGCATGTGCATGTTACCACTTACTACAATTCTAATTATGTAGGGAGGAAAACCGGTTTGCACAGGAACGTTGCAATGGTCTTTTGCAGTATCAATGACTAGTTCAAATGTTTGTTCTGCAATTTGCTACTTGGTGTGGTTTGTGTGACTTACTCATCTCCATGTACTCAGGGCTGAGGCCGACAAAGGGGTCCAGAAAGTGATCTTTCTCATGACGTTGGAGGGTCATGTTTAAGTTGTCCTCCTGTTGGGCGTCCATATCAGACTTCCGCCTTCGTATAAGTTTCTTCAATTTCCTATACGAGGAGAGATAATGTTTTTGGACATAATTTCATATTTGTGACAGCAGTTTTAAACAAATCAGCAGACATAATCGCATACTAGTCATAATTTGCACTCTCTATACTAGTCACAATAATTTTAATACGCCAAGTTTGAAGTCACCAAAGAGGCTAACCGTTTGTGTATAGGTTGCTTAGAAAAGACAAATATATGTCTGTACTGCACAAGCTAGTTTACTGGCTTAATGAATATCAACGGCTCTTCAGTTAAAGAAAAACTCCAAAAGGGGCGGTAGTGCCTAGTTGTAAAGATGCATGCATCTTTCCCACCCAATCAAAAGTTGAGAAGTTGTTTTCTTTTTTGCCAATGTAAAATGAACACAGAAAATACCAGCACCATTTCTAACTTCTGATTGAGTGGCCAGTCTAAAAGCATCTTTTCATGCGGCCCACTGCCCTTCCCTTCTTTTTATTGTGTTAAGGCAACAACACACAGAGCTCTGACGGTGCTGTACAAGAGTGTCAGTTGGAGGGGTGTTTCTATGACAACCAGGAACTCTCACGGCTCAAATTGAGCACACACACACGGTGCAAGGCAAAGTGAGCTGAAGCATCCAGTATGTCACGGTGTGGGGTTTGTCTGTGAAATAATTGGTTTCACCTGTTCTTGTTTGTGTCATTGTATCCACCTGAGCTTTTGTGTTTGATTGGTTCTTGTTGTTTTATATTTGGTATTTTACTTCTATCACTTGTGTTTGTCTTTGTCGGTGCATTGTTTAATGTTGTGTTTGGTCTGCAGCCTTCCAGTGTTCCTGTTTTTCAAATAATAAATATTTATTTTTACTATACACCTGAGCCTGGGTCTACTGTGTATTGCCCCATGTACTTGTGTGCATACTTGATGACATTGGGGCATGCTCCTAATGAGATGACGGATAGTGTCCTAGGATAGCTCCCCCCAGATCTTGACCAGGGCATCAGTGAGCTTCTGGAGAGTCCGAGGTGCAACCTGGCGGCGTCAAATTGACCAAAACCTGACGTCCCAGAGGTGTTCTATTAGATTTAGGTCAGACGGGCCAGTCCATCCATACATACATCCATCCATTATCTGCCGCTTATCTGGGGCCAGGTCACGGTGGCAGCAGGCTCAGCAGGGTATTCTAGCTGTCCCTATCCCAAGCAAAGCAAAACAGGAGAGCACTCACTTGAATCCCTGTTTAAGTCACACCTTTGTAATGACGCAGGGTTCATAATGTAGTTTCTTTGGTTCATCCCCTTAATGTTGTTTGACATCCCAGTTGTTGTTAGTGATCAGCACTGATTGCCTATGACTGCAAAAATATTATCTAGATAAACAGGTTTTCCAGGATCCATGGGAGTTTGTATATATTGTGCACTTGTACATAAATGTAAATAAAGATATCAGACCTATATCCATGTAGACCATTGCCTTTAAAACAGCTTGATAAACTTGTTTTGAGTATAAATGTGTCACTAAAATTAAATATATCCATGAAACCTCTTTGAGATACTGTGCTGTACAGGATGAACGTATTTGATTATGCTGCAAATGGGGCTCGAACCTGTCACCCTTGGTTCCACACTCCCCCCTTTCTCTGCAAAAGCAATATTGGTGAGTTGGTGTTATTCTTACAATTTTATAGATGAAGATAATCACAATCTATATAGATATATTTTTTAGAAAAAGCCTTTTATTTCTGTTTGCCTTTCTATTTTCCTCAGAGAAAAGATTTGCCCATAAGACATGTTCAAAATTTCCTGGGTAATTTGGAACATCAATTAAAATGAATATATCATTTATTATAAAAAAGTTATGACCATTCTAGTGATCTGTGTGAAAATGGTTTGGAATGTTATCCTAATAGTCAATTTCAGGCAACCAGTCCTTCTAACCCTTTATGACCACAGTATTTGCAAATTAGGAATGTTTTTGAAAATAAACAAGACACAACCACTGAAATATATTGTCTGTGTTCAACAAAACACACTTTATTTAAATAAAAACTTTTGACACTGCAATGTAAAACGAAACCTATCAAAACTATTTATAATCATGCTAAAGCTCCTTCTGTTGTGAACAAGAAAACATCCAAGCAGTGTTCCTGATGAACAGTATTCTGAAAGGGTTTCACAATCATATTAATAAGCATTTATCAAGTGTTTATCTTGTAAAATAAGATAAAAATGTAAGTTAACCCGATAGATCTGGCCTAGTCAAGTTACCAAACCTGTCGTTCTGCTCTCTTTCACTCCCATTTTAGAAGCGTTCGCTAGTTGTCTCTGTTGGGACTACCTTCTTATACAGTGATTCAAGTGAAAAATAGACAAAATGAACCTATTTTTGCTTATGAATAGTTTAGCTCAATAATTGAAGTTAATTTAGCATTCATAAAAAAAATGGGATGTCAAAGTCGACAACTCAAGCAAAGGTCACTAGATAAACATAAAAAAAAATATTTACTGTGATAAATTGAGACTAAATACCATGATACTTTTGTTTTTTAGGTAATGCAATTGACGAAAAATTTAATTTAATATTTAATGAAACTGGTCTTACATCGGAAAATTGCCTCGGATTTCACTTTGCAGCGTTAAATATGATGCTTTGGGCCTGTTTCCTGGGTTAACGCTGTTGGCTTCGCTTTGGGTGTGGAATTTTCCATTTTCCAGCGACGGGGCATTCAATCCCATAAAATATTCACAACACTTACCTCATAGCAAAGGATAACGTAGAAATACAACGAAAGTATGTGATATACCGGCTGCGCTATTAACCCAGTGATCATCAGCACTTTTGTTACAAAATTAAGTTTTGCCAGATAAATATAGTTAACTGGTGACTCTAAATTGTCCACGGGTGTGAATGTGAACGTGAGTTGTTGTCTGTCCCTAAGTGTCGGCCCAGGGACAGACATGCAACTTGTCCAGGATGTACCGGGCCTCTCGCTCTGTGTTGGCTGGGATAGGTTCCAGCCTGTCTATCCCATGTCTATTTTTTTATTTTTTTATTATCATTATTATTTTATTTATTTATTTATTTTTTTCAGGCCATCAAGCTTCTCAACCAGTGACATTAACCCCAAGGATCACCAAAATGCATGTGTTTACATAGTAGTAGTAAGCAGTCATTAGTGTGTTAAAGCATATGTGTTTAATGCATTATAACAATTTGTTTAGACGCCACAATTAGTTTAGTTTTATACCAGATACTCTCCCATTATAGCAGTATACAGAGTCGGATCCACCCTCAAGTGGCAGTGGGAGAGAATCTTCTTGCAACTTTGACTGAGAACGTCTCCAACATTATTGTGTAATCTCCTTCAAACACTGACAGATTTAATTATATGGTTGCCATTGCCAAAAGATTCGTAGAGACGCAGCAAGCGGATGCAACGTGACATGTGTAGATTGAGAGCAGTGGCAATGTCACTAAATCTATACTCTGTTGTGACGATTACATGAGGAGATGTCAAATTAACATTGTGATGCAGATATTTGTACAGTTTGAAACATCAATTGGTAAATTTAGACAAAGAGAAGTTTACAAATTCCTAGATTAGTTCTTAGTTGGATTACCAAATTTACTTTGGAACTGGGGGTCATCGCTGTGCATGGAAGACAACTTTATACTAATGTAGTCTGGAGCGTACCTACCAGCATTACTGGCAAGTAACTGCTGATTGTTATGGACAGTAGGTTCTTAATGTTTCCTTGCCGTGTTAATGTTTCATTGTTATGTTTTTATCATGTTAATGTAATGAGTTATGTAGTGTCATTAGGTAGATTGGGCTTCATTACCTAAGCCGGACTTTGTTCAGTCTATCTGCGGACTGTAGTTCAGACAATGGCTTTAATTTGTCTTACTTGCTTAGTGATGTGAATTTCAGTTCTTTCGGGTGAGCCAGCACCCTTTCTTACTGAAGCTTATTCTCAGGGACAGGTACAGTTCTTACCCCCGACTTGTGATTGCATTGGTTTCTCAAAATTGTGTTATTAAACTAAATGTGCCAGATTTTTTTGTTTTGTTTACAATGGCATGAACTACGGTTACAACTCAAAGTTAAAGACTGTGTGCAAGACATGATAAGAGTATAGTGTAAATCTTATACATACGGTAATCCAATCTCAAACATATTGTTCTGGATGAGCTGCTTTCCCAACATGGTGATACACAGCTGGATGCACAACTCCATCAGACAACCAGCATGGGCACACTGTTGGCAGAAGAGACAATAATGGGAATTAAACATAACATTACACTGAATTTTGCTACATTTTCTTTCAAATAGACAGCTTTCCTGTAATTTCATTAACTATTTTGAGAAAGGATCCATCATAAAAATGAAATTGATTTTTAACAGCTCATGTGCCACAGTCATTGGCACCCTCTGCCTTTGATACTTTGTATAATGTCCCTTTGCCAATAACATCTAATTAGGTTGAAGAATACAGAACAAGGAATCTGAGACTATTCCTCTTTGCCCATCTCTCCAGATCAACCAAGGTCCTAGGTCCTCTCTTGTGCACTCTCCTTTTTACTTCAGCCAATAGTTTTCAATGGAGTTGAGGTCAGATGACTGAGATGACCATGGCTGAATCTTGATTGTGTTCAGTACACAATTTTTGTGTTGATTTAGACATTGTTTTGGATCATTGTCCTCCTAGAAGATCCAATGACAGTCCAGTTTTAATTTCCTGGCAGAGGCAGCCAGATTTAGATAAAACATTTCCAGGTATTTCACGAGTTTATGATGCTATGTATCATTTCAAAGTACTGGTACCTCAAGGTTTCCAGGGCCTTTAGAGGAAAAACAACCCGACAACATCACAGAACCTCTACCACCACCTCTTCTTTTTGGTACAGCCATCCTTCTTTTCACAACAAACTCACCTTGTGTGTTCGTTGACAAAAACACGATTTCAGTTTTGTCTGACCATAAAAAATGGTTCCAGTAGAAGTATCAGTAGAATCAAGCAAACTCCAGGCGCTTATGTTTGTCATTAAATTACAGGAAAAACTTTTCCTCTGTTACCATCATCCTCACTGTGTGTGGGGGCAAAATAAACTTGGGTTCTCTTACAGACAAGTTTGAAACAGTTCCAGTTGCTTTGAATGTTTACGTTTGAATGTAGCATTGCCCTAACGGTAGATGTGGGCATTTTCAAGTGAGGAGCTACTTTTTTCACTTTTGTATAGCCAATACCTAACTTAGGAAGCTCAATACACTTTTCCCTCATTTATTTTGTGTCTTGTCTTATCTTTCCCATGCATAAGAGAATATGACCTCTGTGTCACCTCACATTTATACCCTCCGTTGATCAGGACGTCATGAGCTCCTAAACACTCCAATCAACTTAAAGTAAAATATAGATGGAAAAAACTGATCTATCGAGCTGGCTGAATTGGAAAATAATTAAACCAGCTCCAATTTTTACTATATGGAGATGAAACAAATGTGTTATATCTGTGGGGGAATCTAAGAGCAGTTTGGGAAATTGTGGCATATTTGCCATAACATATCATTGACTCTGAGTAAAACAGAATTCATGATATTTGATAATAGGACAATAATGACCTTAAAAATACATGTTTCCAGGACAAACGCAGGACACACAGCAGGATCGCGTCATGTTACAATTTTTGGGGGGCCAGGCATTGCCATGCTGGTGACTTGATGTTGCAGGGGGAAGATGTCCCCCTTTTATGTCAAAATAGTCAGCTGAAAAGTTATTTTTGAGTATATTCAAATACAACATGCTCCAAGATGTAACACATAGATTTTTTTTTGATTGATCAAATACAAATGATTCAATACTGGAAAATAAATAAAACATGCAACAAGCCCAGTTCTATGGCTGCGGTCGGGCTAGATTGGACATTATCTTGAAGCTTGAGCCAAAATTAAAAATACACTACTATATCAGATATGTTTACCTCTTCCATTCTGTAGGATCCAAGGACATACAGGTAGTTTCCTGGACGCCCAACCAGTCTAAAGTAAAAAATAAAACACAGTACAATCAAGAAACAACACAATGATAATCATACCAATATTCTATTTAAATAAAAAAACTGAAAGACCAAAAATGTTCCTGATGCCTAATTGAAAATGTGCAAATGAGACAAGATCTGTAAAGATTTTTTTACACCGAGAAAACAATAGGGGCTGCCAAAATGTACTTTTCATTTTCACTTTTCATGACGTCACATCTGTCAATTAAGATGAAAGCAAGCCTAAGTCATTCCCCTGCTTTCAGAACACCCTTGGTTCTAGGAAAACATTTCTGGAAAACTGCCGGTGGAAAAGCTAGTGTGACTCATATTCCCAAAAGTAGTCTGACCGTTTCAGATTGAGTGTTCGAACTTCTAATAGCTGAACAATAAGGTTGCTAAAGATTACTTAGTTGTTAACCCATATTGCTATAATTTTGTGCATGGGCTCAAGGTTAGCCTAGGCTGCTAGCATACTGTGTAATGAATGGATTTCAAACAGGCAGGCAAAGAGGGCAATTGATTTGTGGGCTGGCCATGCCTTTTGGGAGTACCTGGGGTTCGAACAGAACATTAAGATCTTGACAAGCGTTCTATTTACATTACAAGCCATCAACGGTACTGTTGTTGGACAACTTAGTGATATTATGAATACATTTCTATCTATTATGTAGAGCTAGACATCACTTTGCTAAAAAAAAAACGTAACTAAATGTCATTATATTTTCATATTTTAATCAGCATGTCTATGGTCGAAGTTGGTATGATTTGTTAAAAAAAATATCGCTATGCCAGACAGTCTGCTCTGCTACTCAGTAATGTTAGACAGGACAAACGAGTGTTCAGTTTATTAGATTTTTTTTAAATTAGACAGTCAACGGGTGGACGTTTTTTTTTATTTGGTAAACGTTTAGTAATAAAAACGAATTAATATATTGTCATTTTTTCTATAAGTGGCAGTATTACTTTGTTTTTTTCAAAAACATTTTACCTGTTGTTACTTCTGTGTAGCCAGTGTTCAAAAAACATAATCGTCATACGGCCAACTTTGACCGTTCTGTATTGCTATACCGCTTGAATATGGAGACTCGGAAAACAACTATATTGTCAACAGAGTTTGAGGTTTTATGTCGCGGTCACAGATCTCTACAATTCTGCAACTGTTAAATATGTGTATGAAACCTGTACTGTTAGCAGTCACGCTCGCATAACAACTGTACTAGTTATCGTTCAGTTCAACCTGCTGTGATCTTCCTGAGAAAAGTTTAACTGTTAAAGTTAGTTTGGTTTTTGCCTTAAAAAATCCCGTTTTTTAAGCATTTTGGACTTTTCAAAAATCCCGAAAATTGGCTTGCCCTTCACGAGCTAAAGCTCCAAATATCTACCACTTGTTTGTTTCACAAAGTCAAGAGGGAGATACAGCAATTGGTTTTAACCTACTCTATTCATCTTAGGTGAAGTTGTTAATTGTTTAGGTTTGTGTGGTTGTTGCAGACTAAATTAAAATGTTTTACGCATTTTGGTATTTTCAAACATCCCGAAAATTGGATTGCCCTGCATGAGCTAAAGCTCCAAATATGTTTAACTAACTCTTGTTTGTTCCACCAAGCAAAATGTTTCAACATGCTGTGATCTTCCTGAGACAAGTTTTTAACTTTTAAAGTTGGTCTTGATTTTGCTGAAAAAAACCCCCCTGTTTTTTACGTTTTTTGGGATTTTTAAAAATTCCCGAAAATTGTACATCAGCTACATCAGATACATGCATTCTAGTTTGGGACCCTATATATAGATTGGCTTTACAGTTTGACCTTTCATACCTGCAGCACTGACAGATAGTAACTCTACAACTCCAAATATTCTGGCATTAAATGCAGCCACCACAAGTCATTGTTTTCCTCATATGGAAGATGGAAACTAAATCTAGGCCGCCTGTCTAGGATATGTATCCATCTAGCTGGGCTCTGTATCAAACCCTCCCTGCTTGATATTTATCAAATGCAAGCCTTATTTTCTTGCCTATAAGATGTTCAAGTACCTGCACTAAAGGTGAAATGTATGTATTATTTTAATAGACAAAGAATGTTGTAATGTATCTCCAATTATAATATTGTATTTCTTGGTTGTAAAATACTTTAGTCTTTACCAATGAAATTATGCACATTAACATAGGAAAAACAACTTTGCTGTTTGGAGAGTTGTTAAAAATAAAAATGTATATTCGTAACAAAAATATATTACGTATTTTTTACAGCTACAGGGGTACTAAACATGCTATAATAGTAACAAAAAAGATTTTTTTACTTAAATATAGCCTTTATTGCAAGAACCAACTATTTTTCCCCCATTATAACCGATTTTGAAGTATACCCAGGCAACCAATGGCTGCCAAATTTTGGCAGTGTTGCATCACATTGCATCTAGAGCTCTATCTCTACGGCTATACAAAATGACCAATTTTGGCTGCCATCTTACCTAGACATACTTTTAAATTGGTTAAAAGGGTAGTCAATGTGGAAAAAAGACAACAAGAAAGAAAAACAGTTTCTTGCCGTAGAAGCTATATTTATGTAGAAATTAAAATTGCATTATACGTGTGACTATTGTAGTATATATAGAACCCCTGTTGCTGTCAAAATGTGCAATATGTTAGATCGACGTTCTACCTAAAGATCTGCCTCATGAGAAGACAGACGGATTGCTTTTTTAATGTTCATGTTTTGTCCCAAAAAGTGTGTGGTGACTTGAAAATACAAATGCAATTGACTCCTAGCAGTGACTCGCCAATTGCATTGGAATATTAGATTAGATTCGATTACATTCAACTTTATTGTCACAGAGTACACATACTGAGAGAGCGCAATGCAGTTAGCATCTAACGAGAAGGGCAAAAGAACATTTGTCCACTACACCGCTTTGTCCTGAAGTTTAAGTCTTTGAATGTGAATTCACATAAATAGTGGGTTTCCTCCGGGTTCTCCAGTTTCCTCCTACAGTCCAAAAACATGTAGGTTCATTGGTAACTCTAAATTGTCCATTGGTGTGAATGTGCGTGTGTGAGTTGGTGTAGGTCTATGTGTTAGCCCAGTGATGGACTGGCCATCTGTGCAGGGTGTACCCCGCCTCTCGCCTGAAGTCGGCTGGGATAGGCTCCAGCCCCTCCGTGACCATACATAGGATAAGGTTTTCTGATGCTTGCAGAAATGGAAAATGTGATACAATTATTATACTGCATCTTCAAGTTTGAATTAACATTTGAATATTGTCTGCAGTATAGAGGGATAGAACTTAAAATGTAATGTCTAACCACCTTTGCATTTTAATTTGAATATTAACACAGTAGGACTCAACTAGCGTACACATCAGAATCTCAAAAGTGCCACAAAATGATTATATTATTATATTATTTATATATATATTAATGCAATGTTTTAGCATAAAAACATTTTGGACGAATAGTTTCTGTTCACAATGAAACCGCAGTACAAAAAAATTAATACCTTCTAAATTGTCACTTAATTTTAAATATTTTTAAGGTTCTTAATTTTCCCTAATTTGAAATATCTACATGCCTAAATGCATTGAATTGTAATAAGATGATTACATATTTGCTTTAAACAAACAGTCTAACAAGTGTACCTAATAAAGCAGCCAGTGGCTGTACTAATGACAATAAAGTTAAATCTAATCTAAATCTGGTCAGACAATCTCATGGCAGCAACTCAATGCATTCAGACTTGCAGACATGATCAAGATAACCAGGTAAAGTTCAAATTTAGCATCAGAATGGGAAAGACAGGTGATTTAAGTTACTTTGAACGTGGCATGGTTGTTGGTGCCATACGGACTGGTATGAGTCCCGGTATTTCAGGAACTGCTGAGCGACTGGGATATCCAGCAAGCAGCAGTTCTTGAGGCAAAAATGCTTTGCTGATGACAGAGGTTAGAGGAGAATGGCCAGACTGGTTAAAGATGCAAGAATGGCCACAGTAACTCAAATAACCACTGGTGACAACAAAGGTATAAAGAAGACAGTCTCTGAAGGCACATGTTGAACCGTGAAGCAGATGGGCTACAGCAGCTAAAGACCACAGCAGGTACCACTCCTGTCTGTTAGGAACAGGAAACTGAGGCTGAAATTTGCACGGGTTCACGAAAATTGGACAATAGAATATTTAAAAAAAATTGTATGATGAATCTCGATTTCTGCAGCAACATTCGGACAGTAGGGTCAGAATTTCGTGTATAGAACATGCAAGCATGGATCCATCCTGCCTTGAATCAACGGTTCAAGCTAGTGTTGGTGGTGTATTGGTGTGGGGGATATTTTCTTGGCATATTTTAGGCCAATTAGTACCAATTGAGCAATGTTTAAACGCTACAGCCTTCCTTCCTGAGTATTCTTTCTGACCATATCCATCCTATTATGACCACAGTGTACCATCTTCTGAAGGCTATTTCCAGCAGGATAATGTATCATGTCACAAAGCTTAAATCATCTCAAACTGGTTTCTTGATCTTGACAATGTACTCAAATGGGCCTAAGTCACCAGATCCCACTACAATAGAGCACCTTTGGAATGTGGTGGAACGAGAGACTTGCCTCATGAATGTGCAATGTGATTGGTGACAAATCTGCTGCAACTGAGTGATGCTATTATATCAATATGGACCAAAATCTCTGAGGAATGCTTCCAGTACCTTGTTGAGTCTATGCCACAAAGAATTAAGGCAGTTCTGATGGCGAATGGGAGTTCAACCCGGTACCAGAAAGGTGTATCTAATTACGTAACCAGTGAGTGTGTATATATATCTGTGTGTGTGTTTGTGTGTGTGAGTGCGTCTAAGTTCACATAGTGTATTCAAAATAAAAATAATACATTTCACACATACGTTATCATTCACACCCTTTACTCAACACTTGGTTGAAGCACCTTTGGCAGTAATTACAGCCTAATTTGGAGTCTAATTACCACAGTTCTGATCAAAGACGCATGTGGTGTGGACCGCATTCCATCACAGACAACAAAGGGAGAAATAGCAGCCCAGCCCGCCACCTCTTTTCTGGACGAGCTCAAAGATCTATGCATAGTTTGAGACGAGCCACGCCATCCCTACTGTTAGGCTAGATGAGCACCAGGACAACTGCACTCTGTCCCTATCCACAACTAACGTGAGGAGAGCTTGTAATAAAGTAAACCCTTGCAAATCACAAGGGCCAGATGGCATTCAAGGCCGTGTCCTCAGAGCGTGCGCCGACCAGCTAGCGGAGGGATCCACATCTATGTTCAACCTCTCCTTGAACCAGTCTGCAGTCCCCACCTACTTCAGACAGACTATCATTGTTCCTGTACCAAATAAACTTGTCATCTCCTGCTGGAATGACTACCAATACCTCCATCATCATAAAGTGCTTCAAACGTCTAGTCAGGACCCACATCTGCTCCTTTCTTCCTGACACCTTGGACCCCTTGCAATTCGCATACCGCCCCAATAGATCTACAGACGACGCCGTTGACCTGACGGTGCACAACGCCTTCTTCCATAAAGTAGACACTTACGTGAGAATGCTGTTTATAGGCTACAGCTCTGCATTCAACACATTTGTGCCTGCTAAGCTCATTCCCAGGCTCAGGAACCCGGGTCTAAACGACTCCCTCTGTAACTGGATCCTGGAACTTCTGATGGGCAAACCCCAGGTGGTAAGAACGGGTAACCTCACCTCTTCTGCACTGACCCTGAGAAACGGAGCCCCTTAAGGCTGCATACTCAAGTCCCATCCGGTATGCCCTGTTCACACACGACTGTGTTGCAACACGCAGCTCCAAAGTCATCTTCAAGTTTGCAGATGACACCACCATCCTGGGTGCGGGGTTCACATCGACAAAGCTGAAGTGGAGAGTCTCCTGCTTCAAGTTCCTCTGTGTGGTCATAAATGATGAAGTTACCTGGTCCAGGCAATCAGTCGCAGCAGTGAAAACTGCCCCAAAACACCTATACTTTCTGTGTAGACTCAAAAAGTTTGGCATGTCTGTCCAGACCCTCATCAACTTCTACAGGTGCACCATTGAGAGCATCCTCACAGGTTGCATTACTGCCTGGTAAGGCAGCTAATCCGCTGCTGACCGCAAAGCCCTCCAGAGGGTGAAGACAGCGGAGCGCATCATTGGCTGCCACCTCCCTCCTGTGCAAGGCATCTATCCCCACAATGCATTAGGAAAGCAAAGAAAATCATAAGAGACAGCAGCCACCCAGTCCATGGTCTGTTCTCACTGCTGCCATCTGGAAGACGCACGGACGACCAGACTCACATACAGTTTTTCCCCCAGGCTATCAGGCTTCTCAACCAGTAACATTAACCTCAGGGATAACATCCCCCACACCTATGTATGCTCCTTTCACTTCCTATGTATATTCAGTGTGCATCTTCACAATCCTATGCACATATTCATCAGCACTCCTGCACTTTACATATTTAAAATATTTTGTGCTCCAATTCTCACTGTCGATATCCCCCATCTGTGTGTGATATATATCTAAGTTTGTTTTTATATTATTTATATTTTGGGTATGGATATTTTGGCTCTGTTCTACGTAGTGGCAGCCTGCCATGTCTTAAGAATTTCTTTGCTCAGAATGATCCTGTGTTATACTGTGCACTTGACAAATAAAACTTTGAACTTTGAGTGATACCACATGGGAGAACATATGCGACAGACTTTCTCACACGCATAGGACACACAGATGGACTCCAGGTGAATTGGTAGTGACTTGTCAGGGCACTGGTAGGAGATTGAATCATGTTTTTATGATGATGGGAGGAAACCGGAGTACCCAAAGGAAACCCACACAAACACAGGGAGAACATGCTAACTCCGCATTGAAGAATGAAGTGACCAAATATCTTTCTAAACTGGAAAATTATAGCAAACAGGCAATCTTTGTGTTTGTGAAATCACCTTGATATCTCTAATGGAGGTCTCAGTATCAACAGTTATGGATGTCTCGCCACTTCCTCTCCGAGAGGAAGTCCCACCTAAAGAAGTGAGAGTTGTTGATGATTTGATCGAAGTTTTTCGGGAACCCTGGGGGTGATAATTTTTGTTATCATCAAAAGTTATGGTCAAAAGATTACTTGTTACTGTTACTTCGTAGCAAAATATGGAAGTTAAACTTAGCAACCGCTCACCTTTTCAAGATAATCTCTGTCCTCTGCCTGCAGGAAACAGGAAGAATACTGTTAGAATCAAATCTGAAACAACAGAATGGGGCTAGGAGGCCATGAGCGAGGCTGTTAAAATGTAAAATGGCTAAATGACTCACCTCTTATTTTACAATTAGGACACCCTCCAAACACAACATACACTCACAAAGCAAAAACGGCTCAAATGAAATTCTCAACTTGCCACACTATGACAACTAAATATTAAAAGCATGTAGAAATTGTATATAATAATACGTTAACCTGCAACCATCTGGCTCACTCAACATGCCATTGCCATTTCAAACAAAGCAGTTTTTAGATTTATTGTTGCAGAAAACACACACAAACGTAATACAATAGAGTCCGCACTACAAAGACATTCTCAAAGGTGTATTCCCTTGCTTCTCCCACCACTAAACAGTGGTCCACTTCTGTGAACAGTTAATAAGAACCATGCTTTCAGGTCGGTGCCAACTAGCTCACGTCAGGGAAATCTGGAATGGCCACATCATCCAGGTCTCTGGGAACGCGCCTGCTGTTAGCAGCACTCCAAAGGAAGCTGGCCACTGAGCTGCAATCGTCCTAAAAGCCACCAGGGGGTAGAGCCTGATAAGGAATTTAGGGAGGGTGTGGCAAAGACACCTGCCCGCATCAAAGTCATTCAGGCCTCTCAAGTTTCACATATGTAATTCAGGAAACAGAAAAAGTTACCTAACGTAATAAACCAAAAACCTGTGCTATTTTTATAGAGGGATTCAGCATGATGTTGTATACCATAAAGATGATGCATTGGAACGTCACAACTTTTTAAAAGAAACCCATATTTTAACAATGAATCACAACAAACCTATAAACAACCCAGTGTCAAAAAGGTTTGTGAAAGGAAACATTTAGTGTCTAATTCAAAGGTGTTATTCATCTTAAAAATTATCCATGAAACTAAATGCTAAACATGCCCGACTCCTGTAGAAACAGGAAAATCACATATGCTACATTCCACTAAGCATTTATTCCAGCATTCCCGAAATTATCATATTTTTCACACGCTAAGTGAGTCTGTAGAGTGGAATTGAGAGTCATTACAACTATGGTGTATGGGTTGTTTTCCAAAGATTCCACAAATTGGTGTGACAAGAGGCCTCAGCAGAAATTCTCACCACTGGGCTGGTGCGGGCCAAGCTTGCCCTGGAAGAGCTCCTGGAACTGGAGCCCCGGTAACTACTGTACTCTGCAGGCTGGAGATGAGACACGCACAAAGGGGGACACAGGGAGGATAGAACTATTTTTGAGCAAGTCATTGCTTCAGCAGAACCATGCATGCAGAGGATATTAACCACACCATTTAATTTAGGAAGCACTGCTGGTTTCAGATACAACTGAAGCATCTCACAAGCCAGGAAACACCAACATAAAACATAAACTCAACAAATCTACCTTAGGTAAGGGAAATTGGGTTATTCATGCAGGAATGTGATGGAACAAACAATGTTCAATAACGATAGCAAAACACTCTCTTTAGAAAGAAGTCAACCGTTTAACCCTACACTTTATTACCACAATGCAAAGCCCTCTCAAAACAGACGGATTCCTCTTATGCCAAATCTTAAACGCTAAACACGTGTCTACGTTTCAGTTTTCAAGCACTGCGGTTCAGAATGTTGCTTCGATTCATTATAGATGGTATTATTTGATGTTAATAGTATTTTGTTGTAGAAAATCTGTGCGTGGTTCCAACCCACTCACAATAGGTCCAGAGAAACTTACATGTGAACTTGAGCTAGTGACCCGTCGAGAGCCACCGTGCAGGCTGTCCTCATATAACAAACCCTTCAAGTATGATACATCCAAAACCCACAAACACACGATGGTAAGAAACAATAAACTAATGGCATATAACTGTCACTTTCCAAAGAAAATGGCAGACATACTCCTCAATGGAGTCTCTAAAATCGACAGTAAATCTGCCCGATACAAAGCCAAAGCAAGGAGTGAATGTTTCTATAAACATAACTGAAGGTTTATACATCTTTAAAAAGTAACTATATTCAAACTTCTCACTCAGGTGAGCCTTGGAGTTTAGAACATAAACATCACAAATAGTGACAATGAGATTAGGTGATAGGTTCGACTTCAGAACAAAAGCAACCTGCGCTGCAGGTTGAACAGGATACTATAATGGCCCAAAGTCCAAAGTAAGAAATTAACCAGATGTAAAACACACAGCATCTTAGTAAACCGTGTGAGTGTGTTACAGACCTGGTAGCCGTTGTAAGATGAGCCCTGTAGTTTAGATAAGGACACACCATTGAGGCTGTGCAGGTCAGAGGAACCATAAGATGTCTGAATGAGAGCACAGAAGATGGAGCAATTTATGACAACCAGAGAAAAAGAGAGAGAAGGAAAAAGAAAAAGAAGAAAAGGAGGTAAAGAAAGGGGAGAAAGAGAAAGAAAGAAAAGTAGAAAAGAGAAATAAAGGAGGAGAAAGAAAGAAATAGAAAGAGTTGGACTTAGAATATAATAAAAAAGGGGACAAAAAACCACGACAGATAATATTGCATGTTACCCAAAATAACACAAAGCCATATATTAATTTAACAACAATATTCACAACAAGAACAACAAGTTCACCGTCATAATGTCCGTCTATCATATTGTTATGAAAAACAACATTTCATGCTTGGTGATCCAAAAGGTCAAGCAAGCGTTAAACACAACAAAAGGCACACAAGGTTCTGAAAGTGCATGCCACCATTGTGTTATTGTCTGGTAGTTTACCACCCACCGACTGAAGGTCTAGTCTGGACGAGCGAGACAGCCTGCTTTGGTCACTCAGTTTGGAACTCTCGAGTCATTGGTGACAGTCAAAAGAAGAGATACCAAATTAACCTTGAGACCTGACACCGACATGCCACATGATATGCAGTAAAAGCGAGGCTTTCCAACCACAAACATATCTTTGAATGCATTTAAATACCTAAATGTATTTAATCTGCAAAAATATTGTTATTTGCAATTCTTCTCTAAAGAAGTCGAAACATCAATACCGTAAGATCAAGTCTGGAGGAACGAGTTGCACTGCTCTCATCACTCAGTCTGGAGCTCTAAAGAAAAAAAGCTCTTGGTTTGCCATTTGGAAAAATATCCTTCTTAACAATTTCGGACACACACTCATTTGCTCGCACTTACGGACACACACACCCACTTACGGACACGCGCACGCACACACACACAAACTAACCCAGCTACTACCGTCCTCGAAACCATTGCTCTGTAAACAGAGAACAAAAACATGAGTCAATAATATCAACAGCTGGTTCAGCTGAGCAATTGGCTAAAGGTTGATCTTTATCTACATACATCTCTTTCTTTGTGTTTATGTTTCTTCTTTTTCTTGGACTTCTTAATACAGTGTAAAGAGGCAGCCTGGAAAGAAAAAGTCAAATATGATCTGCCAGTGCAGACTGTTGCAGTTGAAATTTATTTTGCAGATATTCTTTACAAGTTATCTTTAAAACATTTCAAACATATCCTTAAAACATTCACATAATTGGTGACAATGAATGCTAATAGTCTGAAAAAAAGCTTGTTGTTTATCAGCTCGATTTTGCAATAAAGCTGTAAACAAAAGCTGGTATTAACATTTTGGATAAAAACAGATCACAAGTCATAATTATTGGCATCCCAGCCTTTCAATCTGCTTGGGATCAGAGGCTAAATCTTCCGTGGTCCTTGCTTGCAGATTTTATCCAGCTCTAAGGTATTTTCAAGGGCTCAAGGCAGGGAGCTGAAATTGAAATGGCAAAAGCTTCCATCTGCAGTGAGCGAATTATTTCTTGTGGCTCATTCAACAAAAAAATTATTGTTGTAGATTTTTTAAAATGTGCCTTGTGGCTTACGGAATCCTTTGTGCCATGGACCAAGAGAAGGTCATTATGGCAAAGACCCACAGTCAAATTTAGCATTACATTTATTTTTAGCAACCCCGTAAACGACACTTTAGAATGGAGATTTGGTATGAGATGGGTATTATATAATTATCTTTTCTGTTGTTTCCTTCCTCATCATGATGCGTGACAACTGACGTTTTGCTGAGTGCCTCATCTCACATTTAAAAATAGATGTCACGGAAGAATATAAAAGAGTTTGTGTAAAATGAATGCAGCGTTCTTGGAACTGTCCAGTTTAACGTCACAGCAGGCGAGAACATTTTCCCAAAGATGAAAGTAAGAGGTGAAAGACCTTACTGATGAGGTGCAATAACTAATTGACTTACGAATGACTAAATGCTTGTTAAGAAATAAACCTTTAAGTTACTAAAGGTAAAAATAAACTTTACAACTTTAGCGTTTTAGTTTTTTGAAGCTTATTCCTGGGTAAATGGAACACTTCTATTGTGATGTATAAGATCAAGCTGATGAATGAAAAAAACATGTTTTAACAACCATATTTGGTCATTGTCACATAGGCTACACATATTTATTCAGGAATTGAATGTATTAATTAACTTGACAACCACCTCACCCACACAGTATGTCGTTAGTTACAGCATGCAGAAAATACACTGAAGTACAACAACACAACACCTACTGTAATAGTGACACTCAAAACATGACAACACGACAAGCACAGGGGGGAAAAAAGCCCCCACTTCAAAAATATTTTCACATGTTAACATAAAATAGGTTCTGCCTCTCAAAAAAGACAAA
This sequence comes from Galaxias rostratus, assembly GCA_036024795.1. Taxonomy (NCBI): domain Eukaryota; kingdom Metazoa; phylum Chordata; class Actinopteri; order Galaxiiformes; family Galaxiidae; genus Galaxias; species Galaxias rostratus. Next base: position 7,776 of record JAVQJS010003629.1, on the reverse strand, counting down.
AGGGTCAAGCTTGCTTACATTTACAATATTATTCATGACTGTCCAAAAAGAGACACTGTCAAGACACAGTGGATCCATATATTATATCAATGGCATCAATCTCTCCACATTGCCTTTGTAGAATAATTTCAAATGTAATATAATGGTTAACCCTGTATGAATTAATAAATAAATAAAAATAATAATAATCCATTATCTTTCATCCATCCATACCGCTTATCCTTTCCAGGGGCTAAAATCAATCCCAACTGACAAACGGCTATCACCGCCTGACACAGAGACGAACAACAACGCACATTCACACCTACGGGCAATTTAGAGTCATACATTAAACTACATGTTTTTGGACTGTGGGAGGAAACAGGAGTACTCGGATGAAACCCACATGAACACGGGGTGAACACACAAACTCCCCACTGGAAAGCCCTTCGGTCACGTTGGGATTGAAACCATAACTTTTTTGCAGTGAGGCAATCATTTTACACAAGAACACCCCCGTGCACAGGGGGGCACCTCTCCACTGTTAGCAGTTAGTGCATCAAGAGCAGACTGTGCAAAGTGAGCCCTCAGTCAGTCAACATAGGCTTAAAGATAAAGGATGTCGTAACCCCACAGTTGACACAGGTTTAACAATCGGTGTAATCATAGGACCGAGTGATACTGACCCTTGCACTGTCTCGGATTCCAACTGGAACATGCTCTTCATCATCAGAAATCTAGAGAGAGAGAGCAAGCAAAAGAGAGGGAGAGAGAGCGAGAATAGATAGATGAGAGGACGTTCATTTGCTTTTACACATTTTTACATTTTTGGGGGGTTTCGGAACTTTGTCGATTAATTACCCATAGTATTGTCAAACAATGTATTCTCTTTGAAAAGCTTTCTATTTGTCCTTAAAAGCCCCCATTCGGTAACTGGCCAGGAGGAATTTTATGCAGATGTGATCTTCAGCGCACTACTTAATCATTTGGAGCAGTCAATGTTTCACACTGAGAATTTTTCCAATACCATTGCCATATTGTAAATCACAAAACTGTCTAACTGTATAGTGATTAACTTTAACAAGGAATGATGGAAGAAAGCAATGAGGAAGAAGGAAGAGAGGGAAGGATACAAACCGAAGTGTGTCTCCGTGAAGGGTGTGAGTATCTCTCACTGTCCTCCTGGAGGAAGGCAATGGAGATGTGTACAGAGAAAGAAATGTTAAAGGACAGGAAATATTCACTTCTAAAGACTGCAAGAACAGACCACAAAATTTGCGATCACAGCAAACCAAGACAGTGTACAGATAGTCCTTCCACAACCGGCATACGTCCCTTAATCTAGTGTCTGCATTAAATCTACTGTGTAGCCCTATATGCAGTTGATCCCAACCTAACGAGACCACTCCATGCTGTAGTTAAAAACCATTGGCGCTAACCCTACACCTAAAAAAGGTCTGATAATTTAGGAGCTGATGATTTAAAATCCATATACTGTACTCAAAATGTCTAATGAACGTTTCAGTCAAATTCAAATGTAATTAACCCTACCTACAAAAAAGATAGATGGTCATGGAAATTCAAACAGTCACATTCCTAGCTAAACAAATGGATTTTGAGTGATAGTGCGCTAGCTTTCATGGATTGCAATCTGTGATCTCGAATCAAATTTAAATTGAAATGTGCAATTGGTAAAAACACAATTGAATTCATTCAAAAGTTTTCTTAAATTGGCATTAACTACACAAGTGCCAACCAGCCACACAAACACCACATGCATAATTCCTATTTACTGGTAGTACTGGAAGGGATGCATTCTTATTTCCTTTCCAAAATATGTCAACTGTACCATCCACTGCTCAATGTCGCCCCATTTGGCGTCTGCTCTATCGTCCAATTTGTTGTCCAATCCATAATATTTCTGAAGGGGGAGGAAGAAGTGATATAAGATAGAAATTTGCCTATTAAATGTAATAGGTCAAAAGATTTAGTGAAAGAAAACAAATTCAACAGTACAAAGAAAAGAGCAGTAAAGGAGAAGTGGAAGCAAACCTTCTGAACTTGATAGATCTAAACCGCACCAGTCCCCCGACACCCACACCAGGACAGGAGATAAGAACAATGGACAGAAGGGGGAAAGAGTCATTGTATGAGTAGGCAGGAAAAAAAACAACAGCTACATTGCAACCAACAGCCACATTGTGAAGCACTCAGTGTTACAATGTTCCACATTTTGTTAGGTTAGGGCCTTATTGCGTAGCTGATAAATAAAAATTTCCCTTAAAAGTCTACACACTAAACACCATAATTACAACGTGAAAATGTTTTTGGGGAGATTTTTGCAATTAAAAAAGAAATGATATCAAAAAATGATATCACAATCGTAACGTGTTACGTATGTGCACGTACGTTCATAAGTATTCACATCCTTTGCCATTAAGCTCAAAATTGAGGTCAGGCGCATCCTGTTTCCACTGTTGGTTCTTCCTGACGTGTATTCAGTTGATTGGACATGACTTGGAAAGACAAACACCTGTCTATATAAGGTCCCACAGTTGGGTGCATGTCTGACCTAATTCTTGGTTCGTGATCTAAGGAATTGTCTGTAGACCTGTCTTGAGGTACATATCTGGGGGGGGGGGGGGGACTAAAACATTTCTGCTGCCTTGAAGGTCCCAATGAGCACAGTGGCCTCCACCATCCATAAACGGAACAAGTTTAGACTCTCCAAGACACTTCCTAAAGCTGGCCAGCCGTCGAAAGCGTGATCCGGGGAGAAGGGTCTTAAGTGAAGAAGGTGACCAAGAACCTGACGATGATTCTGTCAGAGCTCCTTCATTCCTCTGTGGAGAAAGGAAAACCTTCCAGAAAGACATACATCTCTGTAGCAATCCTACAGGCCTATATTGTAGAGTGGCATTGGTAAAAGGGATATTGCAGCCCATTTGCTTGCCAAAAAGCACCCGAAGGACCCTCAGTCCATGAGAAACAAAATTTACTGGTCTCCAAAGACAAAGATTTAACTTTTTGGTTCCCCTCCAAGATCCTTTATGAAACCGAAGGCCAAGTACAAGCTCAGGCTGACCCTTGGGCCCCCTCGATTTGAAGTGCCACATCTCCAAGATATAAAGACAATATTTGCTGTTCATAGCACAGTCTATCCGGACTATATCTATTTTGAATCAAATATAGCTGTATTTAATGAAAAAAAGCTTCTTTTATTCCCCCTTTTTCTAACAAATCTTGTATGGCTAAATATTGACCTGTCACACCCCAGACATCAGTGGAGTTAATAAGTAAAAGTCCTACAAACTTTGGGGGGAAATTGTAATTTAATTCTTATATTAGTCTACTAATAGTTCCCAGTGCTAACTAATAAAGGTAAAGTAGCATTTTTGTACAACGCAACAATTAGCTGTACTATAACTTGGTATAATGGTTTCCTTATTTTTTTTTATTTACGGCTTCACATGTCCTTGGCTTGCATTATTAAAGCATAAACGGGTAGCAAACTGTCGACAACCTGGAAATATATCTACAATCTGAAAAAGACACAAGATGATTTTTTTCACAGGACCACCCAATTTACAGATTTTTGTTCAGTTTATTTGTCATCAATTATCCTTGCTACTACAAAGCAGTCCTTGTCGCCATAATCAGGAACGTCTTACACTGATGAAGATGCGCCTGAATCTCCCAGAATAATTTTTTGGTAACTTCTTTGTCAACAGTATAAATAACCGTTACTTGTTTTGCCCAGCAGGTCCTTAATATTGTGGCCGGAGAAAAACTTAAGATTACCAATGTGTGTTCAAACATTTTTTTAAGAATCGTGTAAGAAATATTGACTACTCTGGGGTGCTTCCAGAGCATCTTTCAGATTTAAAAGCGAGAGCTGTAACATGGAGCACGTACAAAAACAACACACACTAAAAAATGTCTTTCTCGTTTCAATCACCCGAAAAGGAAGTATTTTGTTTGTGTCAAATGCCTGGGGCGGACATGGAACAAACATCTTGTTGAGCACAGTGGGTGCCTTAACAAGCTCCTGCCAGGTGCTTAATAATGGCTGACTAGGGATTCACGAGAGGGTAGTGCGGGCTCATTTTGTGCAAATTTAGTAAAACCTCCCAACAAATCAGGGAAGAAACAGCTTAGGCGCGAAGAGATAAAATCTGTTTGAAAAATGTCTTATGGAAGAATTCATGTAGAAACAGTAATTGGAATGTTGAAGCAGAAATATACAAGGACACATACAGGAAAGCTATAGACAACATTGTGTTAACATGCTTTATCATCTGTTTGAAACCATGGTGCCTTCATGCCTTAATCAAAGTTATCTTTGACTGTGACACTAAATACATGGTCAGTATCAAGACAGGAACTGTTTGTAAATTTGTAAATATTTGTATGTATATAACTATGACAGAGTAACATGTTTAGTATTTTTTAGTTTTTGGATGACTGCGATGTCTTGAAAAAGAGATGTATATTGAATAAATACTACTACTACAACTAATATTACAATTGAATAATTTTTTTAATCATACATAGTAACTTACCCACTACTTAGATGTATCTCACAGTATATTTGGCTGAGTGGCAAAGTTTGTCACCTAGCTTAACATTTCTTTTTTTAAAGAAGAGCTCTGAGGATCTGTAATGAAGATACTCACCCAAAGGTGGTCTTTTGATGCTAAGTAGCAAACCATATAATTTCTTACAAGGGTTATTATCTTACAATAATGGGTAGGCACCTGAAATGAAGCAACAAAATCCATAAAGTGCTCTAATCACAAATTAGTCTGGTGAAGACAATTCCTCTCTAACTTACCGCTACACCCTTTCTGACCAAAGGGCTCTTTGAGCGCCCTGTGAGGGCAGACCTCAGCCCCCTTCCGGAAAACCTCCGTTCAGCCGTCCTGTCGTCCCCTCACAATGCCACACAACGTGGCCTCACATACACAGAGCCAAGACTGTCTTGCAGTACACAGAGCAGGACCCGTCTCCCCAGACCTAAAAATCACTAGTGGCACTGCTGGAATAAAGCTTTCTGTCTTAACTGTATGTCCGGTGCTTGAGAATAAATCCAAAACTAACACCTCTGGAGGTAGTGAAGAAGACAAGAAACCATTACCTGTGTTGTCAAAACAGACTGTTATTAAGAGTTGCAAACAAAGTAGACCAGTGAGCCTGCTAAGCTACTTTAAAACTTAGTAGAAGGTTTTAAGACACGCACGCACATGCACACGCGCACACACAAGTCATACTGGATTAATGGTCAGTGTTAAGCTCAGTCTGGTCAGGAGGTGGAGAGGTGAGTGTGCCTTGGTGTGTGTACATTCTAATCAGCATGTGAAGCACGTTCACAATGTTTTTAGTTGATCTTTGCAATTGCATGGCAGTTTCTATATTCTTAAAAACAAGAGATCCCCATTAGACACAACCATCAGAACTGACTCGCCCGCTGTATCAGTCAATAAAAATCAGACAGCACTCTTTTGAAGATTGACTGGTTTGTTTGGGCGCAATAGCAGGGGTTAACAATGACTCTGTAAAGCCCTCTGTGAGCTGTCTTTGGGCTAAGAATAGTATACCAAGAAAGGAGGGGCTTCCCAAAGCACAGATCAGCGTTGCTAAACCTGAACAAGAAAAGCACCCACACCACTGACCCACAGTAAACACTCACATACACAAATATCCTCCTGACTAACTAAGCAAATAAACACATACGTGCAAACGAACTGATTTTTTTATTTGGTCTTTCTGACCCATCTGACATTTCATCTCATCCATATTGTCATAAATAGCACAGTCCCCAAAAAAACAAATTTAAACTTTAAACAAAGTACTCGCTTGAATCTCAGAACAGAAAGCAAAAATTCTGAATAATAAAATTTTCTTAAAGAATTCTCGTGGACATTTTTGTATTTCCCACTGAAATACATTTATTTCACCCCTGACCAATAGTCTTAGTCTACTTCTAGTTCATATGCCTGAAAATTGTTAGTATGTCCCAATACATAGTTTTACCAATGCATTATGCCAAATATCCCAGGTAGTCCTACTGTATCCAGTCACATTTTGCAATATGCAAGCCAGCATGCTTTTCAGGGCATTCTGACCCACAACTCTCAGTGTAGAGGAAGATGCAGTTCATCAACTGAGCCGCCACGAGGGGGCAGACAGATGAAACCGGACTATATCACATGTCTGAGCAAGAGGGTCAAGTTTAAGGTGTAATATTATGAGGAAATTGTAAGTCTCAATAGTATGCATACTGCATGCAACACTACGTACTTTGTAAAGGCAGCTGCACTACATACTAAAAGTTAGAAGTAGTTCAAAATGCTGGTTCTCACCTACAAGTCAGTCAAGTAATGAGACCAATATACATTGCCAAAATACTACAATAGTATGAACCTTCTAGTCCCATCATGTCATCTGCAACCTGTCTCTTAACTCTTTATACAGTACAGAAATGTTGACCCCGAAATGAATAACCAAGTATTGCAAGTCAAGCAGGCCTACATTCTATGTACTCTATTTTACTGTTAATTCACCTTCTGTAAGGAGTATGTTTTATCGAGCAATTTTTTTTGCATTAGACAGTCTCAAAACTTGTATAACCGCAGAAATAGCAGTTTGGTTCAGTGTGCTGTAGAATGCTAGAGCAAGCCCATTGGGGGTTAACTGAACGGAATGTTCGTTCAGCCTGTTCAACGAGTGAAGCTTGTGCTCTAAAACATAAAGTGCCATCACCTAGTTGCTTTTAATATTACTACACAAGAAACTAATTGAAAACAACCTGTGTGTTGTTGTTTGTGAAATTGTGTGCCTTCAGCAAATTAATTTGGTTGAATGATTGGTATAGGGCAAGATTTTGTAAGATTGTGTAAATTGGCTCATGGGCTTCCGACGAAACTCAATTTCAGGCCATTTTAAAATAATCCCAAGTGTATGCTATCTGGTACCCACATTCACATTTTCATCCAAAAATATGAAACCTGTCGATATTCGAGGTTGAAAATCATGAGCATTTTCAAAAATGTCATTGGAATGCTTATGGCATTTTTTCCAGGTTATGCAAGGCAAAATTGTAAGTCAATGCAAAATGCTTAAAGAGCTCCGAGAGGCCAATTTCACTGCTCTCAAAAAAAAATGAGAACTGGAACTTTTGGCGATTCAGGGAAAGTCCAATAATAGACATTTAGAGTATTAATTCACATAATACATATGTATTTGTACTTTTAAAGTACTTAATTAGTTATAGTAGTTGGTTAATTAGTTTAGTAAAATATTTTGCTTTTTTACTTTAGTAACTTCAAGGACTTGCAATGTTCAATTTTATTCGAGTCAGTTAAAGTAACACTACTTGTACTTGGGTACAATTTTTTCAGTACTCCACTCCAGTTCCATCTCTGGCAGTAAATGCATTTGTTGCAAATGACCACCCTCAAACCTCTATGACCAATGTTTTTGCACAACATCCCAAATTGGGCAGAAGTGTCTTAAACATTTCGATGTATACACAATGATCGTGGAGTGAATGTACAACTGCAAACATCTACCAATCAGAACTGAAAGGTGAATACTTTTGGTGTGAGCGTAATGCACAACGCACATGGGATGTGTCTAAATATTTGTACACAAAGCATGGCTGAGAGACCAAATCTCCTTTGAAAAACATGATATCAAATGCTTTGGCCTTGAAGCGTTCAAATAGTTTTTACAAATGTTATGGCCATGCAATTTATATAGTATGCACCAATACATTTCTTGTTCTGTAGTTTTCTT
>JAVQJS010003612.1:2500-17527 GCA_036024795.1 Galaxias rostratus | reverse complement strand
GTGTCCACTTTAACCTGGATAGGTCAATCCTTTTCCTAACCTAAGACAATTTTAAGAATGTTGATAGAATAAAGATATTCAATAACAGAATCACGTCCCTAAATGTGTTTAATTTAGAGTATTGATAAATGCTGTTCATGTGATATTCGGAGAGGACAGGGACAATAATTAGTAGTGTAATTGTATGAAAGTGTATTTCTACAAATATAACAGAAATAAGATGTTTAAAAGCTCACATCTTGATATTTAGCTATAAGGGAATATAGACTGTTTATAATTTTTTCTTGGCATCAATGCATTAGACAAAAAAACTTCAGAATTGCTCGTTTGTCTAAACTCTACATTGACATGGGATGGCGCTGTTATTCTCCGTGTCCAGCTAGACATTTGTAGTCCAACAAGGGAACCTAGAACTACAACTGATTCCAATTATGGTAGTTCCTGTTCCTTCGTTGTACTCGTTGCCTCGTTGTACATGTCGATTCGCCATTTTAGCAGAAACATTCAACAGCGTTGGAGGTGATATAATAGGTAAGGCTCACATATAAAAATATACCAGACGTTTTTTTAATATACATTCTATAAACATGTCAAATAATATGCAGTTTTGCAACAAAAAAAATTGCACAATAACGATTCGTGCCTTAAAGACGTTAACTGCGTTCGACATCAACAGTTCAAACTAGCTTAGCTAGCTACTGAGCTTGCTAACACACTGGAAGACAGGCTGTTTTAACTAGTTTGTATCGTATATCAACTTAGCGGGGGTCGCGTTATTTACAATTATGTTACGCAAGCTACATAATAACCGTAGGTTTTAACATTTTCTCGTTCTAGATAACAATGAGTGGATGTCGTGTATTCATCGGTCGTTTGAGCCCTCACGCCCGAGAAAGGGACGTGGAGAAGTTCTTTAAGGGATATGGACGTATTCGTGAAGTAAACCTGAAGAATGGCTTTGGTTTTGTGGTGAGTCCCATGCCATGTTGCTTCTAGAATAGTCCACGTTTTGGTATTTGTACAAACTGGAAATCGCTTTCTATTTATTTTCTTTTTTTAAAGAATTGATTTTCTGATTGATCTATTTGATTGTTTTTTATTGGTTTATGTTATTTGTGTGAAAATAATTCAATTGTCGCTCAATTTGCCGTTAAGATCTTCTATAGCATGTATATATTTGTTCCAAAGTTGGTTGTTGGATTGTGGTTAAATAATTTTTTGGACCCATTTCCCTGTCTGGACCAGGAATTTGACGACCATAGAGATGCAGATGACGCAGTTTACGAATTGAACGGCAAAGAACTTTGCAGTGAAAGGTAAAGTTAGATGATTTAGACACACCCAGCCACACCAGTTCCTATTTGCACTCAGAGATTCCCAAATCATATTGTTCCTCAATTTGGAAAATAAAATCACATAAATGTCTGGTGTTAAACCTTTTAGACCAGATTGTTTTTATTTCACTTTAAGTGTTTATACAGATATGATTTTTATTTGTTGAATATAGGTTTGCTAAGACTCTTATCTATTTTAAGGGTGACGATTGAGCTTGCCCGTTCCAGAAGAGGAAGAGGTGGTGGTCCCGGAATGGGTGGCGGTGGAGGTCGTTTTTCACCACGATTCAGCAGCAATCGCCAGTCTCGCAGCAGCAGTTCCAGGTACAGTTGCCATTTATAGCAATGTGAATAATTGAAGCTTGTAAAGATGCCATGCTCACAAGGTTCTGCCAACAACCATCAAAATGGTGCAACTGAAATTAAATTGTGTGTTTAACATATTTCAAGCTTGCAAGTCTTCATGATGGTCCAACTAGCTTTGCTGCTGACTAAATGTGTTCATGTATTTGTCATGCAGGTATGGCCCCCCAGTGCGAACTGACCATAGACTTATTGTGGAGAACCTCTCTTCAAGAATCAGTTGGCAGGTGAGAAAGCCTTTATTTGTTGTCTTTATACAAAACTTGTCCATTATTCCCACATTACCAGATTTTTTATTTTTATTGTGAAGCAGCCTTTCTTGTAACAATTTGAATTAATTTTATGTTCTCTTTGCTGTGGGGAATGGACATTTGGGGATTAACATTTGTATGCAACTCATTAGTTACCAGGTAAAATAGAATTGACAGACTCGTTATTTTGTGTTTTGTTTTACCTAGAACATATATCATGTTACTACCCTCAGTATATTCAGAAAAGTACTGTTTATATGCCAACAGGGCAATCTTTTAAACATTATTTTGATATTTTTCTTTCATGGTATTTTATTTGAGTTGCATGTACAGCGTCCCTGGAGATATCTGAAGTGCATAGCACCCTCTCCTGGTTGTTTTCTGAATAGTGTCCATTTGGTGCCTCTCCTTACACGCAGTTGCCGCTGGTCTAAGTCTTGGCTGGGCCCCGTAGCGGATGAAAGTGGTCTAGCGCAGGATTCAGTAGCCTTAGGAGGTCCGTAGCCACAGTCTGGAGGTTCTGTGGTCTGGCATCCCCGACTGCTGTAACCCCTCTCTCAAATCCACGGTCCCTACACTCCCGTTTTGGTCTTTATCTGTTGCTGATGGAGCCCCGGGGGTGGTGATTTGGGCGCACATCCCTTCCCCTACTTTGGCTCTCTGGTGGTTCCTTACTTGTGGAGGCCGGATTCCGAGTCAAGGCTGAGGTCGTTTCTCAAGGGCTTAACTCTGCATTGGTTCCAATTTGCTATTTGGACGCGTGGCTCTTTGCTAATATCTCCCTGGGTATGGAATGGTAAGTAGCATAACTCATGTGATTGGGTTTTTAAGGGGTTGGGAATAAAGGGACTGGATGCATATTTTTGGTAGATAAATAGTGTACATTGATAAAGTAATGTCTACAAGCCCATGCAAATCATAAGGTTTTGAATTTGGACCATTTGAACAAAAAAAAAAAAAGTATTTATTGGATATACACCTTTTGTTATTCCCCCATGAACCACAGTTGACCAAAACAAAATTCTAATGTTTTTAACCAATATATTGGTTGGACTTGATTCGGTCTTGATATTTCTTAGTTTCCGAAGAAACTAAAATAAACTGAAACAAAAGCGAAGTCAAGGAACCTCTTAATATTATTTTTAAGATTCCTTCTGGGTAAGGTAAACCTTGTCTCCACTTTCATGGCTGTGGGTCTTCCACACTTTCACACGGCCTCCACTGTAATGAGAGATTTCTAGAAAGCAATTGCTCTCTGCTGCTAATGTCAGCATTTAGATTAACATCGATTACAGGTGTGGATGTTGTTGGATGTCATATTGCTCTCATTTCTCTCAATCCAGGCCTGAAAGATTTTTTTCACAGACATCTCATGCATGCTGTTATGTGGATCTAATTTCATGTATGCTTTGAAACAGGACCTCAAAGATATGATGAGAAAAGTAGGAGAGGTTACCTTTGTGGATGCTCACAGAACCAACAAAAATGAAGGGTGAGATGTGCTACTAATATGCTCTATGTTTACAGGTGGTTTGATATCTACCCTCTGATTTGTATTGAGTGCCTGAAATTGAGCAACATTTATAATCCGTAGCATTCAGAATTAAGACATAAGCTTGTCTTACAAGCGACTTTTCTGATGAAACATAAAGCAGTATATGTTTGTTTTCCTCATCTCTAGGGTGGTAGAGTTTGCATCCCAAAGTGATATGAGGAACGCCATTTCCAAGCTTGATGGAACAGAATTGAATGGCCGCAAATTGAAGCTGTTTGAGGACCGCAGGAGGAGGTGAGTTCTTCCTATTGACATTTATTCACATAAATGTCAGTTAGGTTTTTGGATTTATACGAGTACAGCAAAAATATATCTGCCATGCTTCCTACTAATACTAGAAAATGCTGTGGCTGGGACAGTATGGAAATTTGGCAGCAGCGTTTGTATATTGTTGTCTTGGCAGCTTGCTTTGCATATGTATATATGTTCCCTTTGTACAGTGGATAAGTTATGAGAAAGGCGCTTAGGAAACCCGTGTAGTAGTGGAAGCCTAAAATAACTATATGTCAGTAACAAAAACTTCAACTTTTGTCAATTCATTCCATGCGACATGCCACTGTGGCAGTTTGCGGAGTGTGAACAATTGCCGGGATTTTATGCCCTTTACACTCAAACCACAGCATCACTAGCCGTAAAAATCAAAACGTAAAGCTTTGTAGTGATTTTACATGGACTGTGACTAATTGTCTGACTGAGGTCTTGAAATGGATGTTTGATAAAGCCCTAAAATGTCCCTCTCCTCTCTCAGCAGTCGCAGCAGAAGTCGTTCTCGTTCCCGCAGCTACTCCCGCTCCAAGAGCCGTTCTCGTTCCCGCTCCAAGTCTCAAAGCCGCAACCGCAATCGTTCCAGGAGTCGTTCCAGGTCGGCCAGCCGCACACCGGAAAAGAAGTCGTCCGGAGTCAAAGCTGCAGCTCGCTCCCCCGCTCGCTCCCCGTCTCGCTCCAGGTCTCGCTCCAGGTCCAGGTCCCGGTCTCGCTCCCGGTCTCACTCTCACTCTCGTTCTCCTGCCCCCGCCCCTGTCCAGAAGAAACTCTCCCGCTCTCGCTCTCCCTCAGCAGAGAGTCAGCACTGAGCATGAGCACTTCAGTTCAATGCGTGTTAATGTAATGGACTGATGAGTCATTAGACCACGACTACTGGCCTTTGCGATGTCCTGGTGATCTGGAATTAAGCGGAGGGCTGCCTTTGTGACAAGTCTTTCATTTTAAAACTGAGCACCGGCCAAGATTGTGCAAGAGTTGGCCTTGTAATTTGTTAGGAGCTTCTTTTCTGGGGGCGGGGGGGATTTGTGGTGGATGGTTCTTCAAATGCATTTTTTTTCTTTGACCTTCATAAATATTTCTGTTTTCCAAATCTCTACTTTTTAAACATTATGGCTAGAAAGCCTTCATATTCATGTTCTGTAATTTGTTAGTTTTTCAAGTTAGCCCACCTACATGAACATTTATGAAATGTGCTGTTTTAATTAAATTCTTAAAGCTTTGTCTTTAAGGGATTGGTTTGATAATTTAATTCTTCTAAATCCATCCACCTCCACTGCCATGTTATGTTCTGATGAGCAATTAGTTACTACCAAACTTGTTGAGAAATTTTGAACATATGTATAAAATTCCACACACTGAATTTGCGTAGTTTAAACCTGCTAAATGAAACTGTGATTATGTTATTTGTTAATGATCCTGCTTTTGCGTCCAATGTTGCGTAGGCGTTAACATGAAATACAACTGCAGCTAAACTAATTTGTCTTTTGTTAATACATTTGTTTGAGTTGACTAATGTAAGGAAAACAAAAGTTGGCAAGTGTTTGTAAAAGTCCTATGTTGTGACTGCTTGCTATACATTTTCATTTAAATTTTAATGTTATACTCTAGATGGAAAACAAGACCCATTAGAGAGAGAAGTTATGGCAGGGGAAAATGTTAATTGCTATTTGCTTCAATTAAAAACGTCTATCCTTCCAAAATTAGTGTTGTTTGAAACCGACGTATTTGTGTATCTGTTTGATAGACATGGATCAAAAACCAGTATAGTGCACTTTTACACTAGAGAAGTGCTCAATAAAAATACCGACCGAAAAAATTATGCAAAATTTATTTACGCAGTTACCTTACCAGGGTAAAGAGCACGTCAGATTTTCCACAAGATGGCACTGTCTGGCTGCTGTAAAAAACTACTTTACAATACGTTATAAGATGTGGGTACGATTGATTTAATAAACATTTGCATTAGTGCGCTAGGATTTACTGTCGGAATATAGAAGCGAGTAAATGAACGAGGGAAGACGTCAAACGGACGAAACGAAGCACTGTCAATGTCCTTAATTGTCCCAAACACCCAACAGCTGTATTCATGTGAAAAATACTTGTTTAATGTATTAGAGTGAAAGTGTTTGGAAGGAAACGCGAGAAAACATTTATGTTCAGTGTACTAGGTCTTGTAAAGCTGGTCGAGAAAAGCACAACATCATTAAGATGTCAGTCCAATTGTTTGGTCAATACCGAGGGCATTGCCCTTAGTGCCCTGCACCTGAACGAGCGAGCAGACGCATCCGCTAGACGGTGAATGACGTTATTTCCTGGGGGTGGCGATGGGACTAGCGTGGTAAGCACACAGCAGGCGGGTCGCATTCACTAGTGCTCAACACCACTGCAGCAGTTCTGGTATTTAAAGTGAATTGGATCTCGACCTGGATTCAAGATCGGTAAAATAAGCATGTCTCCCATTTTTGTACTCCACTTATCGCATTGCTTTAACGCGTGAGAAAACAGTTTTTCTACGTAGTTAAGGTCGTTACAACTTACCTCAAATTGATTGCCACTACAACCTGCTTCTTAGTACCAGCTCGTGGTCGTTCCGACGTTTTGCCACCCTGAACCATGGCGGAAAGAAGTGGCCGGCTGAGTTTCGCTGGTAGTGGGGCTCTCAATAGACCCGTGCCGATGAACCTGTTCGCAACATGGGAAATTGATGGATCCTCCCCGAGCTGCATTCCCAGGTAAGCTCCTGTCACTGACTCTGAAGCAACTAGAATGTTACGACTTCATGCCAGTCAGTGTGAACATTATTCAGTGACCCCGAAAAAGCTGTGTAAACTCATTCTGCAGGGATTAACACTAGTCGATCTGAACTGCCGAGCGTTAATGTAAATTTAGGTATATAAATGCCCTATCAACTACATTAATTATATGGCTTTGCACTAAGACTTGAGAAAAAAAACGGAAAGAATATTTTCTCAACAGCAAGTGGACATCGCCCAACACACGACTATCTTAATTAGGAATAGTCTGAAAATTGTGTACATCTGCACATGAAAGCTCACTGTCGGCAGAGGCCTTAGTGACCGTTTACAGTCATTTTTGAATGGTTGTCAGATAGGTGGTTCCACACATAATAGGTTTCCAATGTAGTAAAGACCCTCCCTAAGATGATCATATTTCTAAAAGAATATCAATTAATTATTTTGCATATGCATAACACTTATCCTTCTTTATTTGTTAGCCTATGTTTTTTTACCAAGAGTATATTTTTCTTTCAATTGTCCCACAAGCCCTTCTCTTGTTAGATGTTCTCTATTTGTGCTACCTTCAGATTTGAACCTGTATGTAAACATGATCAATATTTATGTTAAAACTGAAAGTCTTGTGGAATGTGAATGCTTTTTATTACATTCATGTCGGTCTTGTGTATAATCCAATTGTTTAATTAAAGCAAAACAAGTCATTATGCTAAACTTACTCTAGTGAAGTGAGTTTGATGAAAACAGCTGTTAAACTGCTGTAATGTAATTTTTGTAGTGTAATTAAGCTCCATGCAAAAATATTTGGCTTGCTGTACATAATATTTTGGTTGTTTTATGTCCATCAGATTACCTGGCCTTTCTTGAAATGGGACTTCCTATTGGTTTTATGTGATTAGTTTGAATTGAACTGTCAGTCAAGTTGTTGAGTGTGTGAAAATGTTCCTTTGGAGCTTTGGAGCTCTTTATTGATCATTGTCACTCTCGTTACATTACTGCTATAGCTTCTCGGTATCACAAACGCGTTTGTGTCTAATTGAACTATGCGTCGGTGAGTTGTCACATGCACCTGTTCTGTTCTTCTTGGTGAGTAGGCTGCCCTGGCTAACTGCTGTGGTAGTTAGGCTAGGAGACAAGAGCTCGACAGATAATATGAATTGGGAATTAAAAATTCAAACCAAAATCTTTTGTTGATGATATGAATAAGTAGGTTTGGCTTTTATGGAGTTAAATAAGGGTTTTACCAGAAATAATCTGCCTAAATTACCACATCTTTTTTGTGAACACTGTTCAACATGATACAAATATGGTTCAAGTGAAATTTGTTTTTTAATCTTCAACTCTGAGTGCACTTAGTGCATGCCCAGCTGTGCTCTTTAATATCAGACAAACTATTGTTTTTATGTTCCAATCCCTTAATGACTTTACTAACCCACTCTCTTTCTGACCTGCCTCTACACCCTTCCCTTTTATCAGCCTCCTTTCTTCTACCTCGCTGTACTTGTGAAGTCTCTAAAGCCCCAAGCTATTAGCCAGGCAGCCTATAGGACTCCTGCCCACGTTTTTTCTGAGTTACCTTAGGCCAATCACGCCTCTTCTCTGGGGGCATTCAATAATCACCAGACACAGGTGAGGGAAGAGTGGTAATCACCCATCTTTAATGATTGCAGAAAGGTTCTCTTTATATGCAACTATGACGTAAAATAGTCAATGACCGGCATGGCTTTGACTAGTCAGGATGTATCTGGTCAGTAGATATCTATAGGTTTTCTTAAGTGAATGCCCTCCAGCACCACACTGTGTTATCTGTAGTCTGCCTTGTGTGTCATCTCGGTATGTCTAGAGTAGGTGTGAATGTGATATCTGTGGACTAGCAGTGTGGACCAAGCAGGCATAGAGGAGGCTTTAAGTGCTGTCAGTGGTGGTGCTGGTCCCCGAGACACAGCGGTGGATTGAGTGGGCTCCAGAGTGGCATCTGGACCCAGGAGGTTTTCATATTTGGGTCTGTTGGAGGCGAGAGTGCTGAGATGTCGCTTTGAGTCGCGGCAAAAAAACACAAAAAAAAACAGAACACTCCTTTGTTCCTTATGCTGCTCGGGACGCTTGCAGGGAATTTAGAGTAGGATGAACGGATGGCTGTTAAAGACTCACATTGTTTTATTCCCCTTGTGTTGTCCTTTGCATAAGCATGTGGGCTGGTGCATTCGGTATACTTACACTGCCTGGAATATTTCAGGACCCCCAGAGTTATGCCAGTGGTCGTTTTTGCGTGGGGTTGACGAGGCGTGCAGTTCACACAGATTTAGACCAAACGCCGTTGTTAAATCGGGCTTAATCCGTTGCCTTCTTTAACGACGATGTTCTTTGAGTAGTAAATGTGCTATTATAGACGATATCCAACACCCACCTGGCCTCACCCCTGCCTTGCTGATGCAGCTTTTGGTAGAGGACAGGCAGGGTGGTTGGAGAGGGCAGGCGTGTGCTTGCCCTCCACTACCCCTCTGATGTACTTTGCTACTCTGCAGGCTCGATCAATTCGGCTTCCAGCTGACTTTCCCATGCCTTGCCGGGACAGAACGGTACCATACTTCACTGCTGGCCAGCATTTCACCCCCTTCATCATTTTGCTCTGATTCTGTCTGATATTGTTCTTTATTAGGCAAGGTAGATGCTGATTGTGAGTCTGTTACTGTACATTAGGACGACTATTTAAATAATTTAAGCTTTTAGAAATGTGTGTTGATCCATTGTGCTTGACTTGGTGCAATTGGTATGCAGTTCTGTTCACAGTAAAGCAGTTGAAGTCCAGTTAGTATTTAAAAGCCTTGTATTTCTGGTAGACTACATTCTACTACTGCTGATAATGTGGAGACACTTGAGAGGATGCAAGCTAGTCTGCCCCTGTTGCTCTAACAGGACTGCAATAGGCCTAATGGTTGCTGTGAAATAGCCTAGTTTTTTTTGTTTTGGTGCTGTATTGAAACCACAAAACTAAGCCTAATGCTTAACACCTGCTCAATATTACTTCTGTTGTTTTACATAACATTGCAGTCTAGATTGTGCACCTGGCTCCAATTATAGCAGTTAACACACCTAGGATAGAAGACATTTAACACAGCTGACTAAACCAAAGACTCCTGATCGTATCTTGTGTAAATGCCATCGTTAAAGGGAAGTTTAGACTGCGATCACTTTTATAGTAACAATGTAATCTTATGTTGTAAGTTATAGGCCATGTTCACACCGAAGAACCCAATGTTCGAAACTTTATTTTATCTCAATTATGAAAATTGCATTAATTATAAAAATATTCTTTGTTGAATTGCGTTAGTTTGTCTCTCGTTGGGATACCTTTTGACCCTACCACTTAAGTGGAACCTTTAGGTTAAATAAGTTACTTACAGAATTAAATGGCCACCTAGGGCCATTAGCAATTAAGGATTAGGTCAACCTTAATTTAAGAAAATGTTTTTTTCATCTCATAATCATCAGTACAGTTATCTTGTTATTATTAGAGTTTGAAATGGAATACACAGGGTCTGTTGAAACGATTTCCTATTTTTAAGATGGTTGTGAAGTTTCAGCTCTTCATTCTGTGTCACTGCCATGCAAATTAACTATCCCTTATCCTTATATTAGACAAAAATTAATCAGGTATACGTAATTATGATTTTTATTTTCATATTAACCTACAAAGCCATTTTAATCTTAGTTCTTTTCTGACCTGCCTCAATGTATTAGTTGCATTGGTAATCTGCAGCAAAATAACCTTATTTCCCATTGTGGCTTAATGAAACATCTGTGATTGTGTGCCACATTGTGAGGCTGTCTGCTTGTCCTGTGGTCCCTTCTAAGAGGCTCGGGGCATTTTTATGGTTATGCAGGACAGGAAATGGTGTTTTAGCTCGGAAGTCGGTCTATGTTGTTTGGAACGTATAAGGCGAGATGACAGATGTAATGAGTCAATAATCCTTCGCATAAACAGTTGAGCCTTACTCTACATCAAACCTGATTATCCATTTGTTTCTTTCAAGAAAGTCCCAACTCCAAAGGTTTTTGCTGACTAGATGTACTGACACAAAAGGGCTACTTTGTAAAACACAATGAACTAAAAGCATTTCAGACTGTATTAAGTTTCTCTGTATAAAGTGTTTCCTACAAGTAGAATGATTCCTGTGTATTTACTTGTGTTGAGGTTATAATAGAATTAAAACCTAGTTGGATATTTGTCTTAATATGTCTAAGCCCTAATATTAAGGGGACTTCTAAGGCCATTAGGTCGTGGTGGAACATAATTTAGTGTACAATTAACTTGTGAATACAAGTTTGATTTTCGTTCAACACTGTATCAGGATACCTCTGAGACCAACATGCATGGTACAGTATTGTTCCCCTGGATATTTTGTCTCGTAAACATTGACTGGCAAAGAATCCTCATTCACACATTAGTCAATTTGCAAAGGAAGGTGGTGGTCTAACTATCTATAAATCTATCTTTTAACATTGACAAGAGTGACAGGCTGTACTTTTTTTTTGTTGCCTCATCTCGATGGTGAAGAAGGTGCTGTGTTTGTTTTGTGGCAGTTTGTTCCCAGCTGCGGGGCCGTTGTGCAATGGCTTTGTGCTTTCACAGATTTGCTGTCCCCTGGGCGTCATGAGCAAACCTGACGTAGGCGCAATGTGTCTTTGCCTCATCCCGATGCCATGGTGTTCTTGGTTGCTGTGTTTGTTTGTGGCAGTTCGTCCCCAGGTATGTTGGCGTGGGGCGGTGACGTTTTGCTAGCCCTGTGATAATTGGAACGTCTCTTAAGGGCCAATTCTGAACTGACTGAAGATTCGCGACGCAACAAAACAGTTTTATAACAGCGCAGACAGAAATTGCAATAAAATGATGAAATAATTTTTGTTTGCTAAAACGTTAACTGCAGTCGGATATGCCGTCACTATGGAAACGGTCATTTGTGTCTGTGCTCACTCAGTTTTGGAGCGTTTAAGATCAGACTTTCGGTTTCTTTTGCCAGTTGCAGCCAGTTGCGTCGCGAATCATGGGCCTGAATTAGCCTTTTGGCTCTCGTAGTCATGACGGGATGACACGCTTCTAGTCCCCGAAGTGCATATTGTGGTAAAACATTCAGCGTCTTGTAGAGAATGTGTTATTGCTGCAATTTTTTCATAATGATTGTGGGCTTTGTTGAACATATGTAGGTTAGATTTATCTTAATGTAGTAGTTTTGAAATCGGAAGCTTGGGTGTGCAGAGACCACTCGTTTGGAAGCATATTTTAACTATTTTCGAATAGGCAGGAGAAGAGTAGAATAAAATGTAGGTCAACACCAGGTTTGCAAAAATTTTGGCATTAGGGAGGGTTTAACATATTGTTGTAATTAGTTAAGTTGCAGTTCCAGGCTTGGCAACTTTTTTTCTTAGGGTGGAGTCAATTTTCACAAACCCATGTTTCCACCGGGTCAACTTTATTTCAGATGTCTGGACACAGACAGTTATGATGGTCCATATCTTGGCCCATATGACGGGTTTAGCAGCATGTTTTTTAATTTATTTTTATCTCTGCCACTCCAGCCTGTAAACACAAGCCTTATCAGAGGCTGCGCGGTCTTTAGTTCCGTTTCTGGCTTTCTTCGATTTTAACTCAGGAAAGGAAATTTGAAAGAACTGGTTTGTGTCAGATTTTTCCATTTAGTTTTCTTCAGGTATGAATAATCATTAAGCAAAGAGCCGTAGGTACAGTAGGGCTTTAGGTCATTGTAAAAATTAAGCCAGGTAAATTGTTTAATTCCCCAAAAGCTCCGTTTTGGGAAATCTAATAAGTCTCATGGCGGGGAAAAGCTGCCTCTCTGTCTGACGCGTTTCCACGGCACAGCTTTCTTTGCCTTTTTAATCCATATTTGTTTTAGTTGACAGCGGATTTTAAAAGCTTAGCTTTGGTAACCACAGAGGCCAAAAAGGCTCACGACGTTCATCTATGGACCAATTCAGACAATGTCTGCGTAAAACCTGTAAACCTGTCTGGGTTGATTGTAGCTTAGCTTGAGAAGATGGAGAGGATGACGATGATATAGTCCACTCGTAATCACCTCCTCTAAAACAGAGCAATTAGAAGTGGCCTAAGCCTTTTGAGTCCATTCATTCTGTACATTTCATTCTGTTCAAATCCATTAAAAACCTGCTATTACACTGAGAGAGATCTAAGCTTGAGTACTTACAATTGTTATATTAACCATTTATTCAACAAAATAAACCTACCACCACTTTTGGGGATTTTCTGTTATTTTAGACAATGCAGTCCTTTGTCCAAAAACCGGCTGAGTGACCCTGCTAGTTTGGAACAGAGTAAGGCAAATTGTCCTCTATAATTTCCCGTCAGGTGGATGTGATTTGACTGTCAGATTTTGTTTTGCATGCTGACAAGACCAAGGACTTGAGTAGTGGGTGTGCTACGGTTGGCCTTCACTTGACTTTAGGCACTTAGATTCTCTACACACTGTTTGAACCAGAGCCTGACGGATACTGGATTTTTTGGGCCGATATCAATGTGAGGGAGTAAAAAAATCCTAAATGAATCCATTGTCTGAAATTCTCTATAAACATACTGTATGTGTGTTTATGTTTATATGATGTGTTTTGCAGTAACCCTCAAGTATGGTCATAAAAACACAGTGTATTTTGCAGTGATGCCTCGATTATGGTTATAAAGCATGTGTGACCAAGATATGTATGCCTAATCGCATAACTGTTTGAAGGGGCCTTATTAGGCTTTTCCTCCCCCTCTCCTTTAGTACGTTATATAGCCTTTTGTGCATGCAAAAGGTCTTAGAAATACAAAGCCCACAGTCCACGCCAAAGGCAGTCTCTCACAGAAAACAAGCAAATTCATTTTGTTTGGCCAGCTGACCAATCAGAGCAAACTAGGCTTGTTGACAGGGAGGCCTTACATAGACAAGTGTAAAAACTGAGTCTTTCTGACAGAGATTGAATTTGGATAAAATACGTTGTTAATTGAACATTAAAATGTGTCAACCTATTTAACTAGATCTCCTTATTTGCATAATATGCTCTCTTTATTGTTTATTTGGCTTGTTTTACTTCTGTTATGATGTTTTGTGCTGATGTTTTCCCCTTGACCAGGGATCCACAGTGAAATAGATCTATCTTCATGGTCCTCGTCATTATGGAGATCAATAATTTTTTAAATAAAATTATACATATTATATTTTCACCGATGTGTCAGCAGTAGGGTCATATTAGTCGATTTAAAATCGTCCAGCCAGTGAATGGGTTTTGCTCTTGTTTTAACCACAGAGACGGTCTCGGTATGATCCCCATTTCACTCTGTGTCCTGTCTGTAACTACACACAGACACTGAATACATTACCCTTTTTTTTTTTCTTTTGCATTAAAAAATCCCTGGAGATGAATACATTTGCATTCCTTTTTTCTTTGCTTTTTCTCACAGACATGCACTCATGCACATGTACTAACACATATACACTTCTCAGGAGATTAAATTAGTGTTTCAACATTCATCCACTGCAGTCCTAACTGTTTCTAGGTCACAGTTACCGCAGTTACACCATGAAATGATGTTTTGTTTGGCCTGTATTTTTAATGACTGGTATTCATTGTGGATAACCGAAATCCTATGCTTACGTTAATGTAATTCTAGCCCGACTACTCCCAGTGTTTCCCCTCTCTCAGTCTCTCTTTCTTCAATCCCTCCCCTCCCACTGGCAGCCTCTTGCTCATCTTGGTGCTGGATGAAAGTGGTGAGATCTGATTATGGAGCTCCACACTAAAGACGAGGCAATCAGTGGCTTGGTAAAAGGCGCGTGTGTCCGACTGCGAGTTCAAAGAACAAGGGTGTCTCCCCCCTGCAGTGGGGCTTGAAGAGCGCCGTGGCGTGTGAAATAGAGAACTCCACACGAACAACACGGAGCGCCGCTCCGCCTCGACCGCCATCGACGGACGGGACGCACGCTGCTCAAACTGCGCCGCCCGGCTCCCACCGTGTCCAATGACTTAATTCCTCCCCGTCCCAGGGCTCACGATAAGAAAAAGATCATTTCTCCCACACCGTTAGCCGTGGCTGAGACTTGATTCGCCACTGTCGGATCTTTACAGGGCGGCAGTGCAAACCCTGGGTTTCCAGTGGCTCAGGACAGATTGTACGGCAGAGTGGAAGGGACTCTATTGTCAAAAATGGACGGTCGTATTGATCTATGTTTTTTTTTTGTTTTTTTGGGGGGAAGGATATTCAATACTGCAGTTCAAAGAAGCGAATACAATAGAGAGTAATCGATTTCAACATACGTTTTACGACTTAATTTCCGGTCTGCTTATTGTGTACCCAGTACTACCTACCAATGTATTCCCATACAGTACCTCCTCTCCCCTTATAGATTACATGTGCGAAAAACCAGGGCACAATGTTCCACACGATTTAATTATTATCCACGTCTTTGTTCTAGACACCCATTCTTTAACTAAACCTC
>JAVQJS010003611.1:0-11737 GCA_036024795.1 Galaxias rostratus | reverse complement strand
TTTGTTGGGGGGGTGGTTAAGGGTTGTTTGGGGTGGGGTGGGGTGCTGGGTTGGGGGGGGGGGGGCTGGAGGAAGGGCACAGGGAGAAGAAAGATGGAGAGTGGAGGGAGGGAGAGCTGCCTGAAATGTAGGCCAAAGCGGTGGTGGGCGTTTCCATGGAAACAGTCAGTGTTCACAGCAGTCAGTGACATCATCGGTACGAGGCGAGGCGACTGGGGAGGGGGCGGGGCTGACGAGTGCACAGAGCCACCCTGATTGGCCCTTGCTCACACGCGGTTCTCTCCGCCCACTCTGGTCCTGCGCATCATCCTGAGGAGAAACAAAGAGAAACTCTTCTACCTTCCATCCACGCAGCAGGCCTCTTCAACACCAACTGGACAAGCCAAAGGTCCCAAACAAACTGCTGTGTCAGCACACCATGCACACCCACCTTCTGTTTTGTGGGTCCACGTGCTCCAGCAGTGCCTCCTGCGACACCCGAAAGTCGTCCATGGGGGACTGGTAGCGGGCCTCAAAGGAGCCCTCCCTGCCCCTGTAGGCCATGGCCTGGGCCTGGGCTGGGGACTGGGGCAGCGGGGACATGGAGGAGGAGGACGTGGAACCCGTCTCCCGCCCTCCCTGGGTCGCCACCGACACGGCGGAGGCCCCCGCACCCGAGACGGGGCTCAGAATCTCCCCGTTCTCTTCCTGAAAACAGAGAGAAAAGGAGAGCGCCACACAGAGTTATACGTCAATCACAATGAAGGGACTAGAACAGGAGAGGACCACATAAAAACAGGGAAAACATCAGAGACAATCCCAGCCAATTACACTCAGGACACATATATACAAAGGCTTTTCAAACACCCTTGAAACTGTTACAAAATGTTTTGTTTAATTACAATAAAAGTGCCAGACTATGTAAGGCTGTCAGCAATCCTGCTTTCAGTAGTCCAAATTAGGCACAACTTTGCAACGCTTACAATTGGCCCAAGAAAACTAAATTCAGGTCACCCAACGATCTTTTACACGGTTCGATTTCAGGGACTAGCACGTTTGATTTTATTAGCATGATTTACTGATAGCCCCTCGTGGTAATTGGTGCACTACTGCTTCTTCCTGTTAGGTCACCTTTTTGTGATAGCACCGAGGTGTTTCTTTGGCAGTTTGACAAAGAAGGTTCAAGCAGGTTAATTAGATCGTAATCCTCACACTCGGGTCTTCATAAAAACATTGTGTCGCGTTTGATAGGTCCTTTGTTGCAGTCAGGTTGACTGAGGTGGCGGTGTGCGTGTGAGCAGTATGGAGGACCTACCCTGCCCCTGGTGATGTCCATGTGCACCAGCAGAGAGGCCAGCTCCAGGTCCTCGTTGTAGCTGTTCTTCAACGGGACCGACCGATAGCCTGTCCACCACACGGGAAAGAAAAGACAAAGATGAGCGTTGGATTGGGAACAGAGAGTGACAGGGCCCGCGTTGCTAGCGGGGGTGGGGAGCGGTGAGCCCTCACAGGGAACGGGGAGGCGGGGGGGGCGTGCCTCCCAGGGCTTTACCTGTCTTGAGGCCGTTGATGGGGAACGTCGCCTGGGCCAGGAAGTTCTGGTCATTGAACATGTCGATCTCGTACACGCCGAAGCGCAGGAAGGCAAACTCGGAGTTGCACACAGTGAACTGGAAAGACTTCTGGGGCCATGTGGGGTTCAGTCCGTTGTCGGCTAGAGAGAGAGAGAGAGAGATAGGTGGAGGGAGAAAGGAGCGAGGAGGTAAAGGCGGAAAGCCATGAGGAAACCATCAGTATTTCAAAAAGATGGGATAAGCAGTTTTCTGGAAAAGGGAAAAGAAAAATCATTAATTTCAAAATGCAGCTCCTCCTGCAGCTCTCCCTATCCTAAGCCCCTCCCGACAGACAAGCATATGTGTGCGTCACAATGTCGCTCGTCTGGAGAAGAGCCAGAGGAAACCATCCGCGAGCAAACGGCAAGCTCCGAATCCAAATCGTGGCCAAAGCCGTCTCAGAGTTCTCTCCGGCACAGACATTTACACGCGTTTGAAATGATGAATTCACTGCATTTATATGGCGCTTTTCAACCAGAGTGGAGTGAAGCGCTGCTACCTCATTCCCACATTCACTCACACACCATGCAAGGAGCTTGTTTCTCGATGGGGTTTAGTGTCTTGCTCAACGACACATGGACAGGAGATTAGACTATTTCTGTTAAGTCCTCCTCTTTTGAGTTGCTCTGCTGTGTAGTTAGTTTTTGCCAATGCTGGAATAATAAAAAAAATCTGCAGGACGGTATGCTATTGAATCGCACTTTCACTGTCTGAAGAGGCGTGAACACGCCCTCTCTGAAACGCCCTGTGATGGCCAAAGTCTACGGTTATGAGCTAGCTATTCTGAAGCCAGTAAAGAGAGAGGAGGGCAGCGGCAGAGGTTCTCTCTAACACCACTTGGAGTCCAATATACTGCGAGGGAAATCTGGAATGTTTGCCCGACGATGCCACCTTTGAGTGTGGTCAGATATAGTCCGCCTTCCTGTGAAGCCAAGCGGCAGTGGGTCAACACCACGGTGTTTTCCCCCTCATCACACAGCTTGTTTTGCTCCGCTTCCTGTTTTCACGGAAGCGACAAGCGGCGGGGTGCCCGGACGGTTTGTTATGGGACAGCAAAGCGCTGGAGACTCCGGAACCCTTCCCCGGCCCCCTACCCTCCGAGTCGGTCTTCTGCTTGGCGCTGTCGTACTCCGCCGCGCACACCTCGATCTCAATGAGCGGACACACGATGCCGCGGCCGTGCTTGGGCAGATGGCGGGCGCCCAACACCTGAGGAGCAGAGAGAGACAAGAGAGAGAGAATAAAAAAAGCCTGGGAAGCCACGCTCACTTGCTCACACATGCGCGCGCACATGCACGCACGCACACACACACCTCTATCTTCAGGGTCAGCGTCTCCAGGGTGCGCAGGGTGTTGCAGTCAAAGGGGTCAAAGGTGTCGTCCCTCATGATCGGGGGCTGCAGGACGTAGCCACTCCGACCGTTCAGCATGAACAGGGCCTGGTTCATCTGCATGGGCTTGTCTGCACACAGGGACGGACACACAGGGAGCATTAGCCAGGGACTGAAAATCACTGTGGAGGTCCATGGAAATATCACAGAGAGACCTGCATTTAACGTGTTTGTTCAAAGTTGACAGCAACGCTAAATACATGCCCACCGTGTGGTCCAGAGAGGCACATGAAAGACACTATTGGAGAACAGCACCTGTGCTTGAAGCCGAGCGATGGGGGCGGAGCTGGAGTACCTGCGGTCTGGAAGTTGAGCGCCACCAGCTGGGAGCCGCACAGCCACATGGGCAGAGGGTCGTAGTTGGACGAGTCCAGCCTCTGGCCGCGGGGGTAGATCCGGGACAGCTGCAGCCGGTTGTACTGCAGGAACCTCTTCCCTTTGATCCGGTTCACGTACTTCTCCGCCTTGGTCTCCGGGAAGGAGGACATGTCTCGGAAGCAGGCACGCTCCGTCCCGATCTCTGGAGGAGGAGAGAAGACGGAGTTGGGTCGGTGTTTTTGCCTTTACAGACCCACAAAAACGGAGTCCGAAGATCCCCCTGTCTTCAGACAGCGCCAGAGAAAGACATGGGAGAGAGGACGGCATTTGTGGTCCTTACTATCTTCGTCGAAAGGCACCGGCCGGCAGTAGATGACCAGGTCGGAGAGCTCCAAAGCTATCTTCTTCCTCCTCTCCATCATCTTGCCCTCCTCCAACTGGCACATTCCAAGAGAAAACAAACACACCTCAGTTGCCAGGGGTTTGAAGGGCCCCTTACGTTGCAGAGGACGCTGTTGTCGTCATAGGGGGCGAGTCAAAGGCGGTGTGCCCTTACGTACCTTGGCCTCGGAGGTGGAGGTGACTTCGCGGATCTTGCTCACCCACTCCTTGAGCTCCTCCTGGGAGCTGGCGGCGATGTCCAGGACCTGCCCGCTGCGGGGAGAGGAGGCGGGCAGCAGGGAAAAGACGAAGGGACGGCTGCCCTTCCCATCCGGCCTCACCACTGTTGGGAGGGAAAGAAGAGACAAACAAAGAATACAACAGACGTCGATCAAGAAGGATGGAAGTAAGTAAGGAAAAGCAGGGAAGTCACAGAACTGAGAAAAAAAAACAAGAGATTCTCTGTCTATTAACCAAACAGCAAGTAGACAAGGTGACAATGTCCCTAATCCTCCACTAGGTGGAGACAGAACCTTCCTTTAAAACACAAACCAATACAATATGACTAGACAGCTTAGCTAAGGTACAAACTACAAATTAAAACATTACAAAGAAATGCAATTTAGATTGTAATAAATGGTTTGCAAATATAATTATATAAGGGGGAACAAAGCAGGACAGAGAACGACAGAGAAAGTGAATAACAGAGAAAAAACGTCACACTGAAAGCGCATATTAAGACAATGTAATGGGGGTATAGCATTCGGTGGATAACTAAGTCTAGAAAAAATGGCATACCGGCGCTTCAAACAGATATAGATAGACGGCACAAGATGACAGATAGTCATCCGTCCCCAATGACGCAAATGACTCGAATGTCACCTTAGTACCCCATACACCGGACATCTTTATAACTTATTACTTATGTATATTTTGAATTAGATTTTATTTACTTTGCATTAGATTTTATTGACCTATTTTGTTATATTCTATTAATGTCTGAATTAGCGTTAGGTGACGAAGAGACACACGAATTTCATTGCATACTTTTGCTTCTGTAAACGTTGTGCATATGACAATCAAAAAACCTTGAACCTTGACCTTGGACTTGACTCAAAACAAAAAGTTTGTCCCATATCCCGCTGTTTAAGAATGTAAACAGCACATAACCTGCTGAGCCGTGCCGACAGGAGTCCCTAAAGATTGGCTGGCTGCAGCTGGGGCTGGAAACAGAGGGCCACTAAAGCAGTAAAGCTATTGTTAGCGGCGCGCCTGGATGGTGTACGGCAGCTCGTGGCCGTAGTAATGGCCGTTTATTGACTTTTCGGATGGTGCCAATAAAGATCACACACACAGACCAAAGAGGGCAGGGTGGAGGGAAAGTACAGGGAGAAACCACAGCATGCAACGTGACATATTGTGCACGCCACTAGTGAGTGTGTGTGTGTGTGTGTGTGTGTGTGTGGCCACAAGGTGACAGCGGGACACTGGAACGGAGCAGCGCAGGAAGGTGGGCAGGGTCACGCACCGATCTGACAGGAAGACACGTCCACGCTTCCTCTCAGCAGGTCTCCCAGAGGGCTGTTCTCCGTCAGCTGCTGCAGACGAGATTGTGGGAGGAGGAGGGAGGGTTGTCATAAAAGGAAATATCCATTATTATCTGCCGTTTATGGTTCACGTTGCACTCGCTGGCGGTCAATAAAATGGGCCGCCAGCGTTGGCTTGCTTTATCCCATGTTTGGCGTTAAAGAGAGCCCATAAAGAGGTTTTACGAGGAGGGAGCCGAGCCCTTACGGTTCTGTCGGGCTCCGCGGCCGAGGGGCTGATCTCCTCCACGTAGTTAGCGGGGAACCACAGCTGCCTCTTGCCTCCGCAGTCGCCCTTCCACCTGGTGGGGAGACGGCAAGAAGAGGAAAGGGAGAGAGATTAGGGACAACAATGCACCTATTCTGATCCGCTAGTCCCTCCCCGCCCTTAACCGTTGGGCCCTTCTCCCGGTGCGGGCGATAGGCCGAAGAGAGAGAAGAGACTCCCTGAGTGGTCGAGCACGCCGCCCTTCACTCACCATCCTCCCTCCTGCTTGTCCACGTTGTTGATGATGGCGTTCTTGGTGAAGGAGAGCTCGTCGTCCCTCTGGGCCTTGTACTCGTACATGGCTTTCACCGTGCACTGGGGGACAGAATCGCACGTAAGTACGTGTGTACACACACACACACACACACACACACACACACACACACACACACACACCAATGTAATGGCATTGAGACTGACAGGTCCGGACCGTGCAGATTCACCTTGAACGTGGGCATCTGATTGGCTTCCACATAGAAGCCCGGGTTCCTCCCTTCATACAGGGAGCCATAGTCTGGTTCCTGTCGACGACCACAAACACATCCCGTCACCTCTCCGAAAACAGACCACCACAAAACCCAAAGACAAACGGTGCTCTGTTAAGGCGGCTCACAGCGGTTCCGATCTTCTCCAGCGTCTCCTCGTTGATGGGGTAGCGGAGCTTCATCTTGCGGTACAGCGGGTGCTTCTCGTAGTAGCTGATCAGGTCCACCAGGCTGTCGAACTCAGACGTGCCCAGCACCACTATTTGGCCCTCCTGCTGCACGCGACAGTGCTTGATCTTCCCCTCCGCTCTGCAGGAACATAGAGACAGAGGAAGTGAGTCAGACTCATTGTGTGTGTGTGTGTGTGTGTGTCAGAGACATATTGCTATTACTATGGAATTAACAGTGGTGAGATAAATGTTTATTTGTGGCTCTGATCTCAAGCGCTTTGAAAATGCTGTAGATAAATCGACCATGAGGTGCAGAGTGGCAACATTAACTTGAAGGAATTTATATTCACATTTGCTCTACACTGGAGGAAATTTTACGGACCGATTCCGAACTTTTTGGAAGTAACACAATGCAGTATGTACAACGCCGAAGCAACAAGAGACTCTCGCGACCGTCAGTCAAGCACGGAGGAGGATCAGCTCAAGTATACAACATCTGGAGTCAGTGATTTGTTTTTGACCGAAGCCGTCGTAAATACCGATGAAAACAAAAACTCTAAAGATCAATACCCTCTGAGAAATGTTTTATCGGGAACAAAATGTGTTCTCCAGCAAGATACCCACCCCAGGCGCACTGTTAAGAAGATCAAGACATTCTTATCAAACCAATAAGCTTCTGATATGATCAGAACAATGGACTGGCCACCCCAGAGGCACGACTTCAGCAGCGTTGAATTTCATATTAGATGTTTCCCGCATTCGTTTCTGACACAACAAATGCAATAGATTGATGTTTTCACAGAAAAGGTAGGCCGGATGGCCAACGGTCGGCCCTCTGACTTTTGCACAGTGCTGCATCATGGTGGCGGTCACCTGAAGGAGATGGCAAAGGAGCTGAGCTCAGCCCTCTTCCGGACCAAAAAGGCCCCGTCCCGGGGAACCCTCATCAGCATGTTCTCAGCGTGGCTCCTGGTCAGGTTGGCGTGATACCACCTGGCACAAACACACACACACACACACACACACACACACACACACACCTTAGACAGGCGTCACAGCTCTTTAAAAAAACAGGTCAATATAAATAGTACACAATAGGAGACTGTTTAGGTTTGTAAAAACGGCTGACAGCTCTTCTTCAACACATCCCTCAGATCCACACTATGCATCTAGAGCAGTGGTTCTTAACCTTTTTGGAGGTACTGAACCCTGCAAGTTTCATAAGCGCATTCGCCGAACCCTTCGCACACTTCACCGAACCCTTTGGACAGAAAACACTCACACACAGCATGTGTATTTTGACCTCCGCCGAACCCCAGAGACCGACTCACCGAACCCCTGGGGTTCGATCGAACCCAGGTTAAGAACCACTGATCTAGAGGGCTTTCCCAGGCCGTGGACTGTAATTGACGGGCAAGGCGCACTCTTACTCCTTGCTCTCGTGAGCGTTGGTCTGAGGCACCGGCTCCGTCAGCTTCATCTCAAACTCGTTGCAGCGCAGCGCCACCTGCTGGTAGTGGTTGATGAGGGCAAAGAGTGTGTCGAACACCAGGTTATCCGTCAGGTAGAACTTGGGGCTACCCGCCTCCTGGCGAGAGTGGATGCGACAGTGCTGAACCCGGCCCGAACGCCTAGCGGGGAGGGGGGGGAGAGAGAGAGAGAGAGAGAGAGAGAGAGAGAGACATGTGCCATAAGTATGTGCTATGTCTAACGTGTTATGACTAATGACATTCATCCACTTTCAAATCCATACCCCGTATTCACAGAGTACATGCATTAGCGGAAACACCAGGGCCCGACCCGTCAGGAGCAGTCAATCTACATCAACGCCGGATTCCTATTGATCCATCCATCCTGGGCGACCACGTTCATATGTGCACACATGTCCCAGCTGAGCTGAGTCTAACATTAGCTGCCACATATTGACACTATTCTATATGGGGTGATATATGGGCCAAACGTGTGTGTGTGTGTGTGTGTGTGTGTGTGTGTGTGTGAGAGAGAGAGAGTTGGTTCAGGGGCCCACCAGAAGGAGAGCGTGTAGTCCCCCACGAAGGTCTCGCTCTCGCGCACCAGGAAGGAGCCGTCGGGGGCGCCCGTCTCCAGGCAGTACTCGGACAGCAGCCTCTCTGCGATCTGCCGCCCGTCCCGGCCCGCGCCCAGCTTCCCGTGGAACCACTTCTCCGTCACGTGCTGGTCCATGCCGTTGGACACCTAGGACACACCAGAGTCCATGGAACTACCAAGATGGTGGAGGCGTTGACTAGCAGGGTCACGGTGGCCAGAAATTGCTGTTGTTTTTTTTTATATACAACAGCACCGCGGTTGGACTTCCTCACCTCGCGGTGCTCCTCCTCGTCGTCGTTGCCTTGGTTACTGCTGGTCTCCTCGGAGTAGTAAATCTTACTGCTGGTCAGGACAAAGAAGTGAGGGTACCACTCCTACGGAAGAGAACCGGGAGACAGGGTTAGATTAGGAGGTCCCACTCCGACCGTACTCCCGAGAGCCAAACCACCGCCACTCATCCTACAAAAGGATCGTTTCAACGGCTTGTGTAAACTGTAGCCGCCAGGCGGGCGGGGCTAGCTTGTGGTGGCCTCACGTGGTTGATGGGGTCCTCCAGGAACAGGAGGCCGTTCTTGATGGAGTTGCTGATGTCGTTCTCGGAGTAGGGGGTGGAGGTGGACACCTCCTCATAGGCACTGCCCTCGGCCAGCTTCTTATGCTGGACGGCGGGGAGGAGTCCGAGCAGAAAGAGGAGGAGCAGGAAGAGGAACACCAGAAAGGGAGTGACAAGGTGAGATCAAAACGAGAAGCCAAAAGATTCAAACAATTGAATCAAGTGCAACCCCCCCCCCCCACCCGCCAGGGCATTTTACCTCAGAAAATCCCATTTTATTCCCCTGACATTGACCCCTGAAGGGACCCCCCCACCTTGATGAGGATCTTCTTCTTGAGCTGATTGGGGGAGGGCAGGCCGTCGGCAGACATGTCCACGGCCTTGGTGAGCAGCATGTCCCCGAACACCTTCTTGAAGTAGGTGGCCATGTTCCTCTGCTGCACGATGCTGCAGTGGTCCTCGATGGACAGGATGACGGGGAAGCTGGGGAGGGAGGGGGCACAGCCGAGGGTTTAACTCTACCTGGCGTCTCTCCCCCTCACTAGGAAGGGAGATATACACATTCTCTACTCCGCAGGGGGGGGGGAGAGAGAGAGAGAGAGAGAGAGAGAGAGAGAGAGAGAGAGAGAGAGAGGTAGAGACACTAAGGCCCCGGCAGAGCCAGCCCCAGACACTCACTCGGACGTGACAAAGGCATGCTCCTTGATGGTAGTCAGCACGTCGGAGAACTTGATCTTGGTGGTGAGGGTGTGCCCATGGTAGATGACGGGCATTCCGTCTGGACCATCCCAGCAGTCCACTGCAAAGCAAAACCCCACAGTGAGCACGGGGGAGCAATTAGGGCGACGCGGCGTTTGTCTAGGGGGCAGGGATGGGTTCGGGGTGAGACTGCTTTGTCTCAGAGAGCACAAACTGTTATCGGGCCAGCATGCCAAGAAAGAAGCAATGTCCACGTAGAAACAGTTAAACGTGAAACGGAAAAACCTGTCGGACTACACTGATGTGTGACTAGAGGGGGGGGGGTTAACATACTGGTGTGTGCGTGCATGCATGCCTGTGTGTGTGTGTGTGTGTGTGTGTGTGTGTGTATATAAACACTTACACTCGATACAGCGGCAACCCATTCTTAGACAGCGGGAATACGCCTCCAGGGACGACTCGCTGGAAAACTGGTCTCCCGTCAGGTAGCTAAAAATAAACAGAAGCACGTCAGAGAAACACGACATTTTACCGGGGCACAAAAAGGGCTTTCAGAACCCGAGTCGGCGTCCGTCTGAAAGGGATGCCTTTTGAGATACAGCCCCGTCTCTCACACGCGCACACACACACACGAAAACAAACACACACACTACACACGCACACACACACGTAGCGCAAACACCGACAGCAGCAAGTGAAAGGGGCCCTTTCTCTCGGTTAACTGGAGTAAACACTAATTCCTCGTCGGGCCACTCGATTCAGACGTAATAAGGGCGACGTAAAGGGATTTGGTCCGCTGCTCGGAGGAGCATCGTTTTAACCACCGCGGGAAGGGGTTAGCATCGGAACTCTCATTCCTGATCTTTTCAATGGGAGGGAAATCACATTTTCACAAAAAGCTCTGCTCTCGCATCGTCACACGATTGTTGAATAAAATAGGCTTCTCGGATTGGCCACTGAATGGAGTGGGGGGGAATACCCTGTCTGAAACGCGTCCAAGGAGTCACCCGCTTAGCCAAACATTCAGCGGCTGAACAATCGGTGTTGAAGTGAAACTGAACACTGTGAAGGAGGGAAAACAGTCTGCGGCCCAAAAGTCCCCCGTGGGTTACCCCCTCGCCCCGACCCTCTTTCACTCCTCTAGTGTCCCCCCCACCCCCCCTCAACAATACCCTCTGCCATCCATCATCCTCCCTCTTCCTTTCCCAGGCTCCCCCCTCTTACGTGTTGTGGGAGGAGGAGATCCAGTAGTGGGACAAGGGGTTGTTCATGTCCTCAGGACACACCTGGTCCAGGGCACAGTCCCAGATGGTGTTCTCTTTAGAGAACAGGTAGGTCAGGAACTGCACATACAGACGGGAACATTGTTAGGTCATTCCTGGTCCCATAACAAAGCACACTCAATATCAGAATTCCTCCTTAAATGGATTTCTAAATACAGAGCTCATTAGCCAAAGAAACCTGCTGGATCACCAACAGGCAAAAAAAAAAAACACATATCCAAATCTTCTTAATCTCGATATCAATTATGCATCCCAATAGATATAATCTTGGACGCAATTCTCAGGGAGTTAAACATAAACAGTCGCCTGCGGCGAATGATGTGTTCACAACTTCAAAACCAGAGAATTACCAACCGAGAAGCAAGGTTAGTGTGTCAGGCCACAAAATGGACCTGCCTAATCCTGGGGTCTGTGAGTCTAGTTCTCGTTATAGCACGCGCGCCCGCATGCATGCATGATAAGGGTACGCTGTGTGTGTGTGTGTGTGTGTGTGTGTGTGTGTGTGTGTGTGATCTACTCCACAGCCAAAGAACCACTTCAATGGGGGTTTTATGAGGGCTATGGTTACAATAACATCTCCGGTTCGAACCCTGTAACCTGCCCCCCTTTACAACACAGTGACAATAATATCAACCGTATTGAAGGTTATTGTTAGGTCATTACAGTTAAATATTGTACAAACACCTAAAGTATTGCTATCAACAGTCCTATTTATAGTGTTCTCCAAAAATAGTTTACCTCATCTTGGTAGTAGAAGGGCTGCTCCACCTCTCTTAAGGGATCCTTCAGATAGCCGAACATAAAGTCCTGCACCTTGTTGTTGTCTGCGGCCCACAGCTCCTACACACACACACACACACACACACACACACACACACACACACACACACACACACACACACACACACACACACACACACACACACACACACACACACACACAC
>JAVQJS010003607.1:0-19771 GCA_036024795.1 Galaxias rostratus | reverse complement strand
TGTCATAAATGCATTATAATAAAATAGATTAGTCAATTCCGCATAAATCGTTCCTTTATAATATTGGTCAATTTCCCATAAAATATGTTTGTTTCTACAATATGATTCTGGTAATTAATAGTGCAATGGACTGCATGTGAAAGAAGAAAATATTATATTAAAGTTATAATGCTTTTAAGAATAATTTTACATAGTGCAATTTGGTTTACCCTCTTGTCCTCGTAATCGTCTGCAATGAAATTATGATTTAGCAGCATAGCTAATCTAGCAGCAGCTATGCTGTAATGACTACAATAAGGGGTGCCAGAAGGGGTGTTTTTTGGATATTCTGGGGTTGTGTCCTACACACCTGACGCAGGCTCATGATGGATATATCTATTAGGATTTAGTTAATTTAATTGATGTTGGTATGGCAGCATGGTGGCTCAGTGGTTAGCGCTGTTGACTCACAGCAAGAAGGTCTTGGGTTCGATCCCCGCCTGAGGGCCTTTCTGTGTGGAGTTTGCATGTTCTCCCTGTCCCATGTTCCTCCCACAGTCCAAAAAACATGCAGGTTAATTGGTGACACGAAATTGCCCATTGGTGTGATTGTGTGTGTGAGTTGCATGTCTATGTGTTGCACCAATTATCTATACAGGGTACTCTGCCTCTCCTCCAATGGCGATATTTTTTTAATGAACGTGCTATACTGTAAAAGATAATCAGATTGGAGGATCAGTGTTGACATATAACTCGTACTAAAACTACGTACAAATCGGTTTTAAGTTTCACATCTAAAAGCTTAAAATATTGCTCATAGTCATCTGCCAGCCACTCTTCACGTTTGAGCAGGACCTTATGAAAGTCTGACTCTATATACCAAACTCATAAACCTTATCTCAAACGGTTTGCAATTCAACAACGTGGATATGAATAAAACGGCTAAAAAGTCTGAAAACATAGACAAAGACAAATTTCAACTAGTGTGGGCTTCTCAATTGGATGTGTTTTTACAAGTGAATTTAGCTAAAGTTCTGCCGTTGCAGAGATTTGCATTCTCGAGATCTGTACGGGTGTAGCGGTTGGTCTGTGCGATAGCAATTTACACGATGTGTTTTCACACGATGCAGTGTGGGATGCCCCTCCGGGCCACCGTAGTTTTGTCACAGAGCAAGTTCCCTCCGTTCTCGAAGTGGCGACATATGCGGTTACGTCATACCAAGGGCGGAGAGTGAGAGAGAAATGTCAAATTGGACTGCAATTGGAACGCAGCGTCAGAGTACCCGTATGTGCAGATAATGTCAATGCAGGATACATTGAGAGCCAGAGCCATTCCACTATGTGCAAAAGATGAACGTTTTCCATGATTTTGATCAGAGAATAAAAAATAAAACCTTTATCACAGTTCGTTTCTGAATGGTATTTCGGTAGCTTGCGTTAGTTTGCCAACGTAAAAAAATACCTAATTTAGCTAGGCTAATGAGCCATTACGGTTGCTAGCTCAAGCAACGCATTTGAAGAAATTCTCGTTCAAACTTCTTAAGATTGCGCAGTACAGACTATTGAGATGGCTATATCATCATCACAGCAAGTCTTGATTTCTTTCACAGCAGTGCTCTTTGCTTTTGTCATCTTGCCCAAAATGTTTGGCGTTGGGAATAACGTTGCTTTGAAAGAGACTAGAGGGTTGGATTCAAGGTATAATAGGAAAGGTAAGATAAAATCCAGTAAATTATTATATGTAATATCGCAAAGCGTTGTGTAGATTGCTGCAGTCCCCTTATGTCCGTTATAATGGCATTATTTGTGTATCGGTAGAAGCCTAAGCAACAAGAGGTTTAACAACTATTGTTTTCTTAGTTGGGCCAGGGGCAGTGCGAGCTAAACCTGTCAGCATGAACACGCCAGGATCAGCCCAGACTTTGGAGAACATGCAACAGATGAAGATGATGATGGAGCAAGAAATGAAGAGTGATAAGTACAAACCTAACATCAACAAAGGCTATGTGTTCACACTGATGCCTCTCTATGCCGTAGGAGTGGGTGTGTTTGCAGCATACAAGTTTCTTAAGGTAAATAGGAAACAGGTCATGATGGCTAACGTGTTAATAATTCCTCCCTGTATTGCCTCAAGAGTCTTAAGGGTCAATAGTCCCATCTGTAATACCTATTCATTTGAAGTTATGTCATCCAAAACAAACATTCCAAGTCGAAACAGATTGGCAAAGAGGAGTAGGAAACATATCCACCTTTTGGGATGCCAATCATGTATGTGAAGAGCAACTACAAATAAATGTTGTGGCTGCAGTATCTTCCAAATGTGTTTAATCAAGATACTAACTAGGGGTGTCATACAATAAACAAAAATTAAATATTTATATATATATAAAAAAAAATTGTATAGGGTGTATTCCTCATTTTGGCTTCAGTCTCGTTATGAATGCATATTCTGAGGAACATAAACATATTACAATGTATGTTTTCAAGCAAGGTTTACGGAATTTGTTATTTTTCAAATTTGTTTTCTTCATCTTTTTTACATACAGATCAAGTTTTCAGATGACTCCCAAGTTCAAAAGAACAAAGCTGTGAAAGGGGCCAAAAAGTCAGTGGAGACAGGTGTGTATCAGCAATTGGAATAGGCACAACTTGTCCACTATGAACAGACAAGTAGATTAATCAAATTGTCATATACTAAACAGTTGTTGAATTAACATTGGAATGCGTTCCTGGAACCTACCTTTCAAGTGCAGGCTGACAAATCCATATTCATATTGCCTCACTATTAAGAGTACAGAAATGTGTTGCCCGCATGCCCGGATAACCTGGTGTCAGCGTCTTAAGGCTCCAGTTTACTTCAAGCAAGAACAAACTTTTCCTGTTTCCTGTTTGATTGGTTCTCTTTTGCATGTTTGCAGAGGCTGTGATGGTATACTTGTTTGCTACTCATCTTGGTTTGCGTTATCTTAAACCCCAATACAGCAGCGGGAACCAAATGTAACATGTCGCAGCAAATATTTTGATTGTTTTGAAATTTTTATTTTTTTTCTAGCATTTCACTTTCACTGTGTGCTATTCATTCCATTCATTCATTATCAGAACCGCTTATCTTATGCAGGGTCACGGGGGGCTGGAGACTATCCCAGCTGACTTCGGGCGAGAGGCAGGGTACACCCTGGACAGATCGCCAGTCCATTGCAGGGCTAACACATAGACAGACAACCATTCACACACACATTCACACCTACGGACAATTTAGAGTGACCAATTTACCTGCATGTTTTTGGAATGTGGGAGAAAACCGGAATACCCGGAGGAGACCCACGCTAACACGGGGAGAACATGCAAACTCCACACAGAAAGGCCCTCAGGTGGGGATCGAACCCAGGACCTTCTTACTGTGCGGCAACAGTGCTAACCACTGCACCACCATGCTGCCCCTTTCAATCAAATCAACATTTTAAAAGTGACAATAGATAAGAGTTTCAAGCTTCACTAGGTGTGACTGATCTCAATAACATCAATGTGCAATGTTTACATGAATAAACAGTTTAATAGAAGGTTTGTCAATTAATTCGAAATTAAATGTATTTCAATCAATTAAAGTTAGAGTGTTCTACCTTTTTGTTATATTGCTATACACTGTTCCATGTAGTGAGGCTACAGATAATTAATCATAACGTTAAGATATGATGACATCCGTGTCACACAAATGTCGTGACATCGCAAAACCTTTTGTGCTGAATTTCCCTATTTAAGTGACCAAAAGTAATTTACAAAACTAAATAATTTTTTTTTAATATTTGGTTGAAACTAGACATGCTGCAGGGATGACTGAAGGGGATCTGTTTAAGGTCAACAATTCATGTTCTAACTGACCTCTGAACTGAAAGTATGCCTGTGCGCCATAGGTGATTGTCGTACGGTCTCTCGCTCCTGTTACGCTATGCACTTTTGCGCTTTTCTTTGCATTTTTGCTGTCAGGTTAGGTGTCGAAGGGACACAAGAATTTAATTGAATACTTTTGCCTCTGTAAACGTTATGCATATGACAATAAAAAACCTTGAACCTTGAACCTCGAATTAAATTTGGTGTTTGGTGGTTGTAGTGAATATGAGGCATTGTTGCACCAGGTCCTCAACTATTTAGTATATCATAACTGAAAGATCCATAGTCAAAATGAAGGTGTTGTTTGAAAAAAAATCCCACACTACTTTTTTTCTAATATTCAGACTCAGAGTAGCGTATTAATATTATATTCGTAAATTTACATCGAAAACGCCTACATGTGTGTATTGTAACCTAAATGAAAAGTATTTTGTAGTATTTCCTTATTTTAATTGCATATCTGGCCTTTTAAGACATTG
This sequence comes from Galaxias rostratus, assembly GCA_036024795.1. NCBI lineage: Eukaryota > Metazoa > Chordata > Actinopteri > Galaxiiformes > Galaxiidae > Galaxias > Galaxias rostratus. The sequence goes on along the minus strand of JAVQJS010003607.1, from coordinate 15,425 downwards.
TTCAATTTTAACAGGGGTGTATGATAGATTTCGTTCTACAGCAGAGGTTCTTGACCTTGTTGGAGGTACTGAACCCCGCAAGTTTCATACGCGAATTCACTGAACCCTTCGTAGGGAACGGCACGAACACATTGTGTCTTGAACTCCACCGAACCAGTGACACTGACTCACCAAACCCCTGGGGTTCGATTAAACCAAGGCTAAGTACCACTGTTCCAGAGGCAGTAGATTTATCTCCAATAACAGCAGATAAAGTATGCTATATGGAGTTTAGATGGCGTGCGTGTTACGAGTTAAATAACACTCTACTGCCCCCATGTGCTGTACAGCAGTCTTGGTACAATGGACTCAACTAAATCAAACAGGACCAACCCATACTCGTAATAAAATGTAATTTAAGAATTATCCGAAATTTGCGCTCATGCATGAACTCTTATAAAGTTTCAAATGAACAGATTCTAAAGTTGATTAATTGCTTATTTACTTACTTTAAGGGGTTGTGGTAGCACGTTATGCCCAAACAATGTGCTGCAATTATTTTTTGGGTGCAATTTGATGCAATGTCTAATCTCATTGCGTAACTTTGTTTTTTAACACAAAAAATTATATTCCCAAGAATATAGGTCAGTTACCAGTTATCAGTTTGTAGCAACAATTTCATAAATGTGCTAAAACAACTTTTTATTTTTTTATTTTTTATTATTATTATTAATATTCTTATTATTATATGACTTAATGCTAAAATACTACTGCTGTATCGTTGGAATTAAAGAAAACTGTGGACAACTAGGGGGTTTTAACTGAGATTTAAGTGTTCTGTGCACTTTTAAGAAAGTATAGTTATATTTTTAAAGGGAAAAAGGCAGAATTTTTCAGGGGTTTGTGGACCCATTTTATGAAGAGCTACTGTCAATAAATGGATATTAAGCATGTACTTTTGAAATTGAAATACTGAAAAGCACAAAGGACTAATACTAAAGATTTTTTGTGATGATTTTCTGACTCGACCATGAGCAGTTGTGCACACTTCCAAAGAATGATGCTATGCTAAATCAAGGATGCCATTCTGATTCTGGATCTGCATGACAGCCTAGAACGTCACACATTCTAACCTTTCTGAGAACAGAGCAGGCCCGCCATTTCCCTGAATGTTCCTAGTCCTTTAAAACCAACAGGAGTGGCGAATTGAAGACAGGAGATACAGGGACCGTAGTGTGCGAGATCGGGATGAGAGATAGCGAGAGACGCGGGGCGAATGAGTCAGCTAGCGGACCCTGGTACCCTTTTGTATCTCACCTTCATGAACGTATACACGACTAAATGCGCACGAACAGCAGAGGACTAAAACGATAATACTTTGGACATTATTACCATTTTGTTGGTTCAGTTTTCCGCCTGGTCTCCCGGTCTACGTTTCTGGATTTTGGCCTGTTATTTTAATTTAATTCAGGTGGTCAGGGGGTCTTTTTGGAGGGGATCATTTATTCAATACAATTTTGAACTGCATGTTCAATATTTTCGAATTCATTGTTCATCCCTAAACGAAGATGTCTGGGCAAAGCATTACGGACAGGATAACCGCAGCACAGCACAGTGTAACGGGATCTGCTGTGTCAAAAACAGTATGCAAGGCCACAACTCATGAAATAATGGGTCCTAAAAAGAAACATTTGGATTGTGAGTATAGCAATACATACGTCTAAGATGGTGTGTCATACGAAACCTTCATGAGTTTTGCCCTGTTAGTTGAGTTATGGCGATGGTGATACAGGCCCCAAAGCCTGAGGAAAGGCTACAGTGTTGTTCATTGTTGGCGGCTGTCAAAATACTAAACGACGGACACATTGTTTTATCTTAATTGTTGTCACAAGCGATTAAAACGAACAGAAATCTACTCAAATAGGTAGCCATGCTATAACATATTTCATTTCTTAGTTGAAATGTGTGGTCACATGAATTGCTGTCAAAGTATGCTTGGCTTATCATTTCATTCATTCGGTATAGCTTAGCTCCATTCCCTCCCTGATTGTCTACATGAGCAGCATTCGAGTACCATTTGGCTTATGTGTTGGTTTGATTGAATTAATTTGCCAAACAATTAGTCCTAAGTATATAATTGTTTCGGTTCATGAGTTATAGGTCTTTGCCTATAGGCCTAGTCAATGCCGGCTCCCAGTTTTAGCTGAGTTCATACAAGTTAATAGAGCTCAGTGCCACTTAATATGTTTTAAATTAAAAACCTTGTTTATTTGGGTTACATATACCATAGATGACTAGTCATTTTCCAATCTATTTAAAGTACTGAATGAGTTTAATATTATTTAGTTGCTGCTTTACACACACATGGCACATGTTCTGTAAGCATATACAGTATGTAATTACTTGCCCAATCTCGTTCAGTTAAGTGAGTTAACTCTATAATCATCATTATCATTGATCATAAAGTCAAGTATTGTTTCAGTTGTTAAACTACTTACTATTAAGTCATAGATTTAGATTTCAAGAATATTAAAGTGGAAAACATGAATACAATTGCCGCTTTCACTTGACACCGTCTTATTAAATATCTATATAGTAGCTTTCCAGAAGGAATTTCTTTTACTGTGCACTTGAGATCTTGCCTGTGGGGGAAAAACAATGTTTTGGCAGACAACCGATAGTTTTGGTAGCTAAGAGCCAGCCATAAGGAGGAGTTTCCTCTCTCCTTAGGGCATTCGGCAGAGTGCTATATATACCCTGATGTTAGCGTCAGCCCTTTAATCTGCGTGTGACCATCCTTAGACACACTAATGGCCCGAAACTCTCCATCGGAATTGCATGTGGCAGGAACTTTGGCGTTGGAGTTGAAATGCAATATTAGATAAGCTTATGATGACGGATAACATGGTTGTGATATGTTCTGGTATGACACAGCAATTATATATGACAGGTGTAATTTGGGATTTTATTACAAACGCAAAGAGGCCATCTACTTTAATAACTGGGCTGACCATACCTTTATACTTAAATGTTTTGACATAGTAATGATTTTTTGACCTTTGGACCTAAAGTCAAGGTAATCAATTCATTAATCAACCCATTAATTTAAAAGAGACTGAATGATGGATAAACGTATTTCATAACAAAGTAAAAAAGTGACTGCATCTCTAAGTTGTTAAAAATATGCAATTTATGATAGAATGATATTGTGCGTTCTACTGTTTTACCTCCTGCTGTAAATGGTCAAAATTCCACATCCAGAACAAGAATAAACCAATGATAGACATGGAAATATAATTAGTAATGGCTGGAATGACATTAGCAGTGAGTGCAGCAAAAAAGTTGAAAGTGGGGTAAACCTGCCAGCCGTCCACCTGATTGAGAATCATCCATGTAGCACTCACAAATACACAGAATATACAGTGTGTCCGGAAAGAATTCACATTGCTTCACTTTGTCCACATATTGTTATGCTGCAGTCTTATTCCAAAATGTATTACATTTATTTTTCTACTCACAATACACCATAATAACAACGTGAAAAAAGTATTTTTTTACATTTTTAGTAATTTATTACAAATAAATAACTAAGAAATCACATGTACATAGGTATTCACAGCCTTTGCCAAGAAACTCAGAATTAAGCTCAGGTGCATCCTGCTTCCACTGTTGATCATTTAGATGTTTCTACAGCTTGATTGGAGTCCACCGGTGGAAAATTCAGTTGATTTGACATGAATTCAGTGAAATTGTCTGTAGTGAAGGTCTACAGATCGTCTCGAAGCACAAATCTGGGGAAGGGTATAGAAACATTTCTGCTGCTTTTAAGGTCCCAATGAGCACGGTGGCCATCATTCATAAAAGGAAGCAGTTTGGAACCACCAGAACTCTTCCTAGAGCTGGTCGGCCATCTAAGCTGGGCAATTGGATGAAAAGGGCATGTGTCAGGGAGGTAACCAAGAACCCAATGGTCTCTCTGTCAGAGCTCCAGCGTCTCTTTGGAGAGAGGAGGACCTTCCAGAAGGACAACCAACAATCCACCAATCTGGCCTGTATGGGGAGAGTGTACAGATGGAAGAATCTCGTTAGTAAAAAGTACATTGCAGCCCATCTGGAGTTTGCCTAAATGAATCTGAAGGACTCTTAGACCATGAGAAACAAAATGATCTGGTCTGATGGGACAACGATTCATCTCTTTGGCATGAATGCCAAGGGTGATGTTGGGAGGAAACCAGGCATCGCTAATGATCAGGCTAATACCATTCCTACTGAGAAGCATGGTGGTGGCACCATCATGCTTTGGAGAGTCTTTTCGGTGTCAAGACTTGGGAGACTAGTCAGGATAGAGTGAAAGATGAATGCAGCAATGTACAGAGACATTGTGGATGTAACCTGCTCCAGAGCACTCTTGACCTCAGACGGGGGCGATGGTAATCTTTCAGCAGGATAACAACCCTAAGCACACAGCCATGTTATCAATGGACTGGCTTCAGGACAACTCTGAATGTCCTTGAGTGGCCTGATCTGTGATTTGAAAATGCTTCCAATGCTTCCACTCCAACTGGATGGAGCTTTAGATGTGCTACAAAGAGTTATGGGGGAAACTGCCCAGAGTAGGTATGCCAAGTTGGGGCATCATATTCAAAAAGACTCCGGGCTGTAATTTCTGCAGCAAGTGCATCAACCAACTCATTATTGAGCATAAGTATTGGGCAAAGGCTGTGAATACATATGTACATATGATTTCTTAGTAATTTATTAAAAACATTTTTGTCAACTTGAAAAATAAATTAAAGTTTATTATTTTATAATAAAAAATTATTATTACTATTTTTCATGATTGTGTATTGTGTGTAGAATGTTGAGCAAAAAACATGTTATCCATTTCGGAATAAGGCTGTAACAGAAACAATATTTGGAAAAAGTGAAGCACTGTGAATACTTTCCGGATTCACTGTACCTTCTATAAAGCCGGTTTATAGAAAGTAATGATGTCATGATTCCACCATGCCCTCACACAAGAATATCACACTCTGTTATGCCAACGGGTGTGCTTTGAGATGGCCTTTATGATTCTCACTTCCCAACATTACTTACTGTAAAGCAGGAACATTAATGGCCTAGTTACCATCAACATTCAGATTGCTTTATGCAGTAGCCTACATGTGTGTGTTCATCTCCTGACATCTACATAAGTAGAGCACAAGAACTTCCTTAAGATGTATTGCATTTTCTCCTACAGCTTAGTTCAAAGGTTTGTACTATTTAGGAGACACAAAGGATTAGGTCGTGAGATAGAAATGTCAGAAATACTAGCCTAATTTAAGATGTCAATTATTTGTCAAGCTATTTCTAGTGTGACAATGCTAAGTGTAGTTCTCAATCTTGTGGTCCTCCCTGGTTCAGACACTCGTACAAACGGCTGCATCTATGGGAGGTAATCCTGGCCTACTTAGAATGCCCCCCTCCCTCCGTATATACTTTTTTTGATCATTTGTGAATATAGGCCAGAAAGGCAGACCTGTTTACACCGTCAATCTGTTTATTACCCTGAAAGCCATGAACACTGATGGTAGTGCAGATTGTCAGACATCAATGATCAATCACTTAGAGATCATTGTTGATAAAAAAAGGGTCGTTAATCAGTGTTACAGATGTGTTGAAAATAAATAAAAAGAATCTAGCTAATGGCTTATTGTATTGTGCACAGTAAATGGCAGACAATATGTCTAGAGATTTACAGAGACAGACCGGACCTGTGCAGTATCACATTATACTTCCATTGCAGATTTTGGACGTCCTGCTACAGAATGTTAAAAGGTCCAGGCTAGCCACACAACTTTGATTACATACCCATATCACTTTAATGGTTCTCTGCTGTTTCTGTTTTTTGGGAGGGGGATTTCGAGAATGTCCTTTTTTTTACCTCAAATCCATTGTTTTGAAAAGACTAATGTGACATTAAAACGCTGTTATTACTTATGTAATGCCATTATTTAGTACAGCTCATACTTTTACTTTCCAAAATGGTATTGAGTTGATATTTAATTGAACAGATCAGTCTGTCTTTCCCATGGCACCTTCAGGCCAGCAATTTGAAGAGTTCCAGCTACTAGTCATGTAGCGAGAAGTGGTGAATGAAACCTTTGGAAGTCAGCCTTTTCATTTTTGTCCTGCTTAAAAACACTGTTTGATTGAGGGTTGTGAATTGTCCATTGAGATTTATTTAACTTTACTCCAAAATCCCATTGAGCAATTGCTGCTTCACAAAGAGCAGAGGCAGTAGCATGGTAATTAAACGTCTTCAGTTCAGCCAAGCAATTAGTTAGACATTGAATTAAAGCTAATTGACTTAGATTGTAGCTTAAGACATTGTGCTGTGTGTTCCTTTTGTTTGCATGGACCATATGAAAAGATTTCACAGAGAATTCAACTAATTTGGGTATTTTGACAAAAGACAGGTGCTCTTTTCTTCGAACTGTGTATAGCTGGGCCATGTGCTTTTTGTTTGCAATAGTCATATATTTCAACATGAAATACTAGGTTATTGTTACAGTTATGACAATGTATGAAATTGTCATTTAACATACCCTCACCTGATGGCCGTCTAACACTGGTGATTCTTTACCCCCTCAGATCTAATCCATTGCACCAATGAGATGAATGTGAACATTCCCCAACTGGCTGACTCGTTGTTTGAGAGGACCACCAACACAAGCTGGGTGGTTGTCTTCAAGTCGCTCATTACCACACACCATCTCATGGTCTATGGCAATGAGGTGAGCAGCTCACTGCAGTATGGTTGAGTGACGGACTGTTTATCTGTTGTGCCACCACTCATTATATTTTCTCTGTGATGACTGAAAGTAAAAAAAACAAATAAGATCCATTTTGCCAAAGGGCTAACTGTAAAGACAGTGCTGTAAGTCAATTGTGTGTACTTCATAAACAAATCTTTCTCTCATAAACAGCGTTTTGTCCAGTACTTGGCTTCAAGGAACACTTTATTCAACCTCAGCAATTTTTTGGACAAAAGTGGTTTACAAGGTAAACGTTTTTGAAAATAGTTTTATATTTTAGAAAAAGCTCTGCTTTTTGCATATCTCCAATGTAAATAGATACAGAAATCTAACGTAACAAAAGTATTTTCTCTCATATTATTACCTGATGTTTAGGTCATGTTGATAATTAAGATCTGCATCATTATTTTTATATTACCTTTCATTCCTAGGCTATGATATGTCCACCTTTATCCGGAGGTACAGTCGCTACCTCAATGAGAAAGCTGTCTCCTACAGACAAGTTGCTTTTGATTTTACTAAAGTCAAGCGAGGGTGAGTATACTCTTTTGTGTTACAAGTTCAAAATAATTTCTTAAACATTTTTTTAGACTTCTGAAATATGTTTAATGCCTCAAATATTTGTTATAAAGGTAATTCATTTTACATTCTAAATTAGTATACAGAATAGAGTGCAGGTAAAAAGAAGGTATTCTACTCCTTCCCTTACGACGTTTTTGACTCCTTGTGTCCATACAGGGTAGATGGGGTGATGAGGACCATGAATACAGAGAAACTGCTGAAAACCATCCCAATTATTCAGAACCAGATGGATGCCCTCCTTGATTTCAATGTTAGTTTGAGGTCACCCTTTCCACATCGTTGTTCATGCAATATAAAGAGGCTTGTCTGGAACTCAATTAAGATTCCAGGTGTTGAAATCCCAAATTGATGTCACTGTTTTTACATTCTAGTTAATGTCGGCGACATCTTTTTTCACATTAGATGTACAAATGGTTTGTAAAGTTGAATCATCTCTTTACTTTAGGTCAATGCCAATGAGCTCACTAATGGGGTCATCAATGCAGCCTTTATGCTCCTTTTCAAAGATTCAATAAGGCTTTTCGCTGCTTATAATGAGGGTATCATCAACCTGCTGGGTAAATATTGAAGCCAACTTACCTGTTACCTGCTCAATATTTGCTACAGGTCTTCACTACTGGTCAAAAAGAGTACTGTACCAATTATTTTCAACTACAACCATGCACTGTTGTTTAGCAACTAACTTGCACATTTTTTTATCACAGAAAAGTATTTCGACATGAAGAAAACACAGTGTAAAGAAGGCCTTGATATCTACAAGAAGTTCCTAACTCGAATGACACGGATCTCAGAATTCCTCAAAGTAGCAGAGGTGAGCTTTACATCTGTATCTCAGTCTGCAACATTGTCCGATCCGAGAAATGTTTCATTGGTATGTATAAAGAGGTGCGCAAACGTCAACTTTTGTTTTCAATTGCGTGATACAGCAGGTGGGAATAGACCGGGGAGACATTCCAGACTTATCTCAGGTAAGCTTTGGCACGCCCAATTGCAATGCCATCTGTATATTTCATAAATAAGATGGTGTTAACTACACTTTCAACAAATAGCTCTCAAACCTTACTCTATGCTAAGTGAGAAGATTGAGCTATTTTCTTGCTCCTTGTAGCTTTCTACTTTCTCTTGCCTCATTCTGTTTTACTCTCTGTATCTTTCAGTTCAGTTTGGAACTATTTTTTTCTATTCTTTTTTTTTTAATCAATGCTGTTACCTTATCCCACAATATTTACTCCACCCTGCACAAATGTTCTAGAAGATAAGGCGCTGCGGAGTGCATGATGTCCTCCAGCGCATGTTGGCAACTAAGGCGTGTCTCTCACTTATTCTTTCCTTTATCCCTAGTGAGCTCTTTCTACAGTAAATAAAGGTGTTATAGGTCGAGTCCAGAGTATGTTTTACTGTAAATCTGATTCACAAACTGCGCACCCCAAAAGTAGATGGCCTTATAATTCTGACTTGACAGTGACAATACCCAGTGCTTAAGGACTTTTTCTTTCCTTTGGAGGTATAATCACACTCACAGCGTGATATTGTCCAAATACTGCAGACTACTTTCTGCAAATGTTGCTCAACAATTTCCATTCCCATAATTGCAGTTAAAATACCGATCTCTTTCTGACCATCTCCACCTTTATATTCTGTATTTCCCCTCTTTATCTCTCTACTTCAGTTCACAGTTTGTGTAAGTACTTATCATATCACTCTTCTTCTGTGTCTGTGCATGTGACCTGCTTCAGGATTGTATTTGCATGCCTCAGCTCTCTCTCTCTCTCTCTTATGATGTGAAATACTTTGAGAAATTTGCCCCACGTAATAACTGAACACCTTTGTCACTTGAAATGTGTTTCACTATTACTCATGTAAAGTGGCTGCCCAGTTGTGCTTAGTCATGGTCAGATCAACTGGATGTTAAAGGTGCTGTGGTGTGTCATTTCACATGGTTGTTATCCTCACTCATCCTCGATCGCTTTTATTTGAAAAGCAACCATTGACCAGCGGTGGGCAACCCATAGTTCCTGCTAGGCATCCCTGTCAGAAATCAAGTCTTACAAGTTTGGAATACATTTCCATTTGCTGTAAACTATTTTACAATTGTAAGGTATGGTCGTGTAAAGTTGTCTAGTGTGTTTGGTAGTAGAAGGCCAGGTTGCCCACAACTGTCTAAATGGTGATCATAGAATCCATCTTGATGAAATCATGTGGTCCAGTTGCCTGGACAAATAATAAGCCTAGTCTTGGACTTAAGATGCCTGCCTAGTGGAGAACAACTGACAGAAACGGAATTAACAGTTTAGTGCAGGACAGGGATTCATTAGCCTTCTAGGAAAGCGATGGTCCACAGTCAAAACAGTGTACTGATACTTTGTGGTATCGTTAAAACAGGCTCCTAGTAGCCTTCTAGAAGCTCTGGAACAGCACCTGGCATCCTTAGAGGGCAAGAAGGTCAAAGACTCAACAGCTGCAAGCAGGTTGGTTCCCCAATAATGGTATTCTTGAACACCTTCAAATCGTTGGCAGAATATATAGTGAGCTATTTTGCCTTCTTAAGATAAACACTAAAGCTTACTTAAAAATGGCACGTGGTAAAAAAATAAATAAAATAAACACCGGTCATTATTATGTTTACGGATGTCTGACCTGTATTTCTTGCAGGGCCAGTACCCTATCAAATGCAGTGTCATCGCTGGCGAGCACGGGGATGTCTTTTACCAAAGTAGACGAGCGTGAGAAACAGGCCGCTCTTGAAGAAGAACAAGCCCGTCTAAAAGCACTGAAGGTAATAATATCAATAGAGAAGACAGGCTCATTCAAACACGCTCACTGATGTTAAAGCCACTACGATTTCTACAGCAACATTTTCAGCTGGGTGTTTTCTGTCGTGAGTCGAGGGCAGCTCTGTTTCAATTGGACTGTTTCCACCCAGGAACAGAGGCTGAAGGAGCTCTCCAAGAGGCCCTCTTTTGCCACCACAGACACATCACCGGTTTCCACCACTGGGGGCACTATCAGCACAGCTCCTGCCATAGACCTTTTCTCCACACCAAGCTGCTCCAATGGGTACACATTCACTCAAAACTATTTTTCCAACAGCCATCAGTTTTTTTAATTGACTGATAAAGATAAACTCAACATCATAAACATTATTGAGTATTAACATCAAATAAACTTGTAAACTGTCTGTCTCAATATGTCTTAGCTATTACATTCTTTTTTTAAATTGGTTTTACTATTTGCACATATAATTCTTTATTACAATGTGAATGTACCTTGTTTATGCTCCCTATTCCAGCGCTCTAAAGATGGAAAGTGATTTGTTTGACATACAACAGACCTTCCAGCCTTCCATGCAGGCGAGCTCAACAGGGCTTCCGGCAGCCACTGCCTGGGCAGGTAACAACCTCATTGTCCACGACATTCCTGTGACCGAATTTACACTTGTGCTCTTGTATTTCCTCGATCTGATCTGCATGCTCTCCCCTTTTTTTCTTTATGTTGTCTGATTACAATGTTGTCTTGTTCTTTTCTTTCTTTCCTTCTGTCATTCTTTCTCTCTCTCCTCTGCCTGCCTAGATCCTTTTAATTCTGCTGAAGCAGGAGATGACTCCATGCCAAACCTTAACCCTTTCCTCTCAAAATCCGTTGTCGATGCCGCTCACTTGCCTGTCGTGTCCTCAGACGGTGTTAGCTTTTCCTCTAAGACGTCTGGTCATGAAATGTTTGGTGGTAATGATTCATTTTGTTTCTCCTCAAATGTCCCGTGTCTCTCTATCTCTCATGTCTGTAGAGCCCCTGTCATAAAAGCATGCTTAGATTGCATGTTCAGTGCAAACGTAATATGACTGTGGCTGGAATATTTTTTTATCAGCAGATTGTTTTTTGTGTCTAATATCTCTATTATCTGTCTATTGGATAAAAGCAGAACTGATAGCAATGCATGTTAAAAAAGACAAGTTAGCATTTTAACAAAGTATATAGTTTTGTGTTCTTGGATATCACTGAAAAACTGAGGTAACTAAAACGGTTTGAAAAGTCCCCCCCCCCATGCAAAGCTGAATTAATGTAGCTTTTCGATTTTCTTTTTCTTAATGAAAAATCATGCATTGATAATGCCACTACCAAACGCAAATAACTTATTTTCTACAGAAAACGATAAAAAGATGACACTTTGGTATCAACTCATCTGTCTTGTAGTGAAATCTCAGAGCGAAAAGTTGACATGTCTTTGCCTTTTGATTCTCTAGATCGTTACAATCCCTTTATTGACACAAACTCATCAGTTTCAACCAATTACAAACGCACAGTGCGGATAGAACACTCCATGTCAGGTACTACGATGGCCATTGCCATCTCAGCCTATGTTTCCTGAGCCCTGGAAAACATAGGGCCCCAATCCTGTCATACCAACGCTCCCTCAACCATAGCTCATCCCCACTCGTAGTATAGGCAAAACGTTAGAGATGTTTAGATTCACCTTTAGTAATAGGATCCTTGCTCCATTATTCTTTGGTCTGTAAATTCTGCAATTTTCTTTCTGTCTATTAACTAGTGCATTTATATAGTCTACATGATCTTATCAAATCTGTATGAGGGTTTTATTTCAAGTCTTCTGTCCGCCTGTTGTCTGTCTTGCTTGCTCCTCCATGGCCTTTGCTTGACGTTCCTTCCTTCTGCCTTCTTTCTTCCCGCTACCTGTCACCTACTTCCTGTCAGACTCCTTTTGTGGTCCAGTGTCCATGGGCCAGCACGCCCCTCACCAGGCCCCCTACCCCACCGAGCCCTCTTCTGTAGCAGGTCTATTCAGAGGTAGTGTATCACCAGAGTATCACCAGAGGTTCACAGATATCTTTGGCAGCCTGTTAGGTAACACAGTTGGGGGGCACTATGTCTGTAGCTGTGGAGTATGGGTTTAAAAGAAATACCTCTTCCTGTCGCCAGTATATTTGTAGACCCTGTAATAGTTTGCCGCCGCAAACTTTGAGTCAGTATTTAGAGGAAGGGTACTCCAGGTTTCCGACTCTCTCATCAGCCATTGTGGAACTTTTAAACAAATACCGGAGCCTCGTTAACTGGCCAGTGCGACCTATATTTATCACCAGCCACTTTGCCTTTGGTGTGTGTGTGTGTGCATGAGGCGCAGTGTTTTCAGTGGTCATCTCTCTGACCCCTCTCTCTCTCTCTGAAGGATACTCGGCTGCCCCGTCACAGGCCCCTCCCCAGCAGTCTGCAGCAGGAGGTCTCCAAGTTGACTTTGAGTCCGTCTTTGGATCCAAAGCGGCAGGCAACAACGGTCTAGACTCTGATGGTGAGAGCATTTGAAGATTTACATCATTTGAGTTTAACTTAATGTCTATTGATAGTGAATGGAGAAACAGACCACACTGTTGTTTACCTGCAGACTTGTACGTATGAACTCTGCTTTCTCTTAGATATGACAGGAGGCATCCTCAAACCCACACTAGCCGGCTCAAACTTGGGTTTGTCCTCAAGTCAGCTGCCAGATAAACTTGTGTCAGATGACCTTGATTCTTCTTTGGCCAACCTAGTGGGCAGTAAGTATCATGACAGGGCTATTGTCACATTTATTTTAAACCTATTCCATGACGCACACGGTATACATACAAAGATACTTGTGACGATATTTTACATCAAGCAGCTGCTATAGTGCAAAGGCCCCTTTGTTGTAATGTAAATCCTTTTGTTTCTTAGATCTCGGAATTGGAAATGGCATGTCCAAAAAGTAAGTGAGCAGTTCAAGCAAGTTTTCTTTTCCCACTTGCTGCCCTCGACGTGACAGTCACTGCTCTGTCTTAACAGCAGTTGTTAGCCTGCACTAATATTAGCTGTCTTAATCTACAGTGACATCCACTGGAGCCAGCCTGGGGAGAGGAGGCTGACTGGCGGGACCAACTGGCAGCCCAAGGCAGCACCCACCACAACCTGGAACCCTGTCTCCATGGTGATGCACAACTGCTCTTCACTGTTTTGGCTGTACTATGTGTCCTATAGAGTGTTCCCGACTTGTCCCGTTTGTTCACCTACTATAGTCCATGTCACAGCTAACGAGTTGTTCTCCCATTACCCCGGTAGTCACCCGTTTTGTTCGTTTGTTGACTTTGTCAGATCCTTGTGTTCTTTTTATAAATTTTTTTACCCTCACAGGCCCCTTCAGTTATGGCATTTCCTGCCACCACCCCCACAGGCATGATGGGATATAGCATGGTCAGTATCTGTTTGTGCAACCTCTTTTCCGTATTGCCGTACAGTACCGGTCACGTTACACAGTAGGAAAGGCTTTGTGTGTGCTGCTATTTAAATTGTGCCTGTATGATGGAAAACCCTCGTCTTCAGCCTCCACAGATGGGATCCATGGGGATGATGAACCCCCCCACAATGATGTACACACAGCCTGTGATGAGGGCGCCCAACCCCTTTGGCTCGGTGTCCAGCGCTCAGGTGTGTATCCCTGGCACTCTAACCATGTCTAACGCATGATAACATGTCTGTTCATCTGATGAAAAAACTGTGAGGTTAAGTACGAGGTGTATATGTTGCTTGTGTTGTGTGTAGTTAGCCACTGTGCAGTCTTAACCCTGGTGTGTGTGTGCGTGTGTTTATGTGTGTGTGGACAATGTGGCAGCAATGATGACAGTTTTACTCTGGACTCTTTGCTCTCAGGAGCACAAGAGCAACAAACCTGTCAATCATCATTTCCTCATGACTCCCCTGTTTTTTATCCTTCCCGGTGTAACCTCTCTTTCCCTTCTCTACCACTATCTCCTCCATTCTCTCTAACATCTCCCCCTCTTCTCTTTGCTGACTTTCTCTGACTCCTCCTCTCCTCCTACTGCCTCTGTTTCTCCTTGTCCCTTAAATAGCCTTCCGCAGCCTCTAGTCCTTCCAGCCAGAGTCCTCTCCGAGCCCCCGGACAGGACCCCTTTGCACAGCTCTCTCTCAAGGATTTCTTGTAGAGCGTCTCTTTAGGTACAGCATGCTACAGAAAGCCTGCGGATGCATCTGCATGTGCAGTATGCCTAATGATCTAGCTCCTCTTTTCCTCATTTTCTCCTCCCTTCTTTCATATGCAATCTTATTGCTTTCCCTTTGACTTATCGTTATTTTTGCCTTTATTTAATTTTTGCACTTTTGTTGGATATATTCTGTTCGTATATATGTACGATACATTTATAGACTGTATATTCAGTACATATATATGCAAGTATAAATATACATATATTGGTGTGTGTATTATATGTATATGGATATTGCTTGCATTGACTTGCCCCCAAAGCTGTAATTAATTTAACACCATAGCTACTGGCACAATAAGTTTTTCACACTGAAACATCACATACTTTTTTTTTACACAGTTTAGTAGTTCCCTGCCAACTGGTGACCATGAATGAAGTGGCCGATATTTTCTTGTTTGCTATTTATCTGGGTGGTTTGCGGCCTGAGGTGAACTGTAAGACTCACTGTAATCAACCGATGTCTGTTGACTTTCACCCACAGATGCAGTTCATGTAATATGAAGGAAGTGTATCGGAAGATGAAGCACTTAGCAGCAAAGCTTTGTCCTCTTGCAATCTAGCTCTTCAAAGAAGTGTTCACACCCCCAAACACAGACATGTCAAGAACACAATGGTGCAATGAATGGCAGAAACCATGGAAACCCTGCCCAAAACATTGTGAGAGAACTCACCCATTATTCTGTAATTTGTCTGAGACGTTGAGTGATGCTGCTTTCTAATCCCCTTCCCTACCATATAGGGATTCCTCATCCATTTTATAATCTGTAAAGATAGCTATGGGTGCTGAGAAACTTTGATATTATGTATTTGGAAATACTGTGGTTGGATGTAAAGGCTTGATGTTCTATTGGTAGGGGTGGGGAAGGGGGAGTGATGAGAGAAGAGAAGTCCTTCCCTTTCTTGACCCAATCATCAGTCATCCATTTCCCACAGTTATTTAACTGTCACTAAGTAGTGATGCTAATGAGGTTTACACCTGTTTAGTTTTTTGTCTTTTTTACCGTGTTTACAGTAGACATTCCTTGTGTGTTGTTCG